>MRSU01004927.1:0-18870 GCA_008369845.1 Trichomonas gallinae | reverse complement strand
AGCTTTTCGAAGCCGTGGTTGAGAACAGCGGCGATAACCATGACCGAGGCAGAAAAAGTGAGCTTTTTTATAACGTACAATTTTTATTAGCTTATAATATAATTAACGATAAAGCATAAACTGTATCTATAAGTTAAAATTAGCTTATATCCAATCATTTTTTATTATTAATATGATGTTTCGAACGCAGATGAATGCGATTAATATAGAAAAATAAGAGAATTATCACATAATAACATTGTTTGCAATACGATTATTTCGATGGAAATTCAACAGTACTGTAATAAACAACTTGAAAGGAAAATATGCTCCCATACTCTTGTGATTATATTATATTGCTAAAAGCTGTCAAATTTGATTAGGAATTCCTTTAAATGTGTGTTCGATATGGCATTTCTTAATTGTTTCTATATTTGCATTTTATCATGATGCATTTCATTATCCTTTATATTTAACGTGCTACATGAAGTATGCTAAGACATGAGGCTTTTGTTGATTCTATCTTAACATATAAAGACATATTGCTGATAAAGAAATCTGTAGATTATTCAAAAGATGAATTAAATGATTGCGAATCACTGAATCTATATCATTTTTATTCATTGATATTAGTCCTTCATTTAAATACGAATCATACATAAATGAAATGAGATGAAAAGATATCTATATAATTCTCAAAGATTGACTAGATCTACCTATGTTGTCTTGAATAAAAATAACGACATGATGTAGAAAACATAATAAACATGTAAAAAAATTAAACGAGGATAAAAACAGGCAAAAATAACAGTTAAGTTTAAAGATATATGAGCGTTGAAGATTTATTAAGAAGTTCTCAATAAAATAACTGAGATTGGTGCGTATTTCATTAAATCAAGAACTCAAAAAATTGCGCTCTTTTGATCAACAACTTAGGATGTTTAAAATATGAAATATGTTATCCATATTAAGAATAATACAAGATCCACGATTGAAATTATGTACTATCCAGTAAATGAAAAATTCAAATTTTTATATTGGTGGTACAGATTTCAAGCAATTGATGAATCATCAAAGTGCAGTCATATAAACATGTTTTGATTGTTTATTTTAATTGTTAGACCCAACATCTCAAATCTCGAATTGAGTTGAAATTATGAATCTTAGAAAATATAATATTACCCGCTTAATATTGCGCTACCGCAAAGATATAATTCAAGAGTCTCAGTTATCAAATGATCGAAAGAATTTTTTTTGTAAAGTGAAAATGAATCAGCGAGAATATTGACCCATGGACATTGTATTTAAATATTTCAACATTAATTTAGACGCAGTCACCTGTATGTTTATTTTTTAATTCTTCTCAAATTTTCGCTATTTATGCGCATGCAAATTATCACCTAAAATATGAATCAATATTTTTTATTTTTTCCAAATTTGAAAACGATATAAACTACGCTCACAAAAATTTAATTAACATTTATCATCAAAATGCATGTTTAAAATAATTGAACTGAAATATCAATAAAAATATAAAACATGTAAAAAGTTTTTGAAAAGGCGGATTTTTCAATGTTTTTTCATCATTCCGGCCATTCAATCATTGAAAAAATCGTTGCAATTCAAAGATCCATAAACCAGACTTCATAATAATGATTAATTATGAGTTTTCTAAAATAATTCTTTTATGCAATATTTTGAAAACCGATTTATTCAAATTTTTATTTAATTTTATCATTCATTTTTAGGTTTCCAAATAAGATGAGCTTGCCTAAGAAGGAACGTGCATATGTTAGACACCATTATTTCACTCCTGAAGAAGATGCAAAGCTTTTGAAGCTTGTTAAATGCATTGCTGTTGAAATGAATGGAAGTAATCCAAGGGTACCAAAGGATATCAATTGGAGAGTTGTTGCGGTTGAGATGAATGGAAGGAGTCCAAGACAATGCCGTGAAAGGTATTGCAATTATTTATCACCACACGTGAAAAGAAGCAGATGGACCTTTGAAGAAGATCTAGAAATGTTAAAGCTTTATTCAAGCTATGGCTCTCAATGGCAAAAACTAACACAATTGATTCCAGGAAGGACTGCAACCTCAATTCGTAACAGGTACTTTCATTTGAAGCGCACCATGAATGATCGTCCGGAGTTATTTGAAGCTGTGTTTTCCAAAAACAGGCTGGGCTTTAATTTGCTCTTTAAGGATCAAGAGACCAAAACATGCAACGAAATCGATCCAATTTTCGAGGAAACAAATCCATTTGATGATTCACCGTGATATTTGCTGATAAATATTCAATAAACTACTAATATTTCATCCTTCTTCTATGACTCAAGTTTTATCCATAAATATCATCTAATTCAAGTTCATTTTCTTTCAATGAATCAGAATCATATTCTAGTTACAGCATATCATCATATTTTAGCTACAGTAGTTAAATATCTTAATATAGCTCGAGTACATCAGATAGTTTAGAATTCGAATGATTAAACATTTACTAATAACATACATGAAATTCAAGATTTTGATAATCACGAATTGAATCTTTTATAAGTTTATATGATACTCGAAATGGTATGATAAGGAATCTACTGCATTGCCACTAATTGATACTACTAAGTTATACACATTAATAATTAATAATTAATTTCAAGCATCATCATTCCTGAAAAATACCTCCTTCTGTATAATTAATTATACGCACAAATGTATTTTGAAAATTTTGATGGAAGCTCATCTGCAGTGATATGGTAAAATGTATACATTTTATGGAAGAAAAAAAAAAAACTTTAGTTGTTGTTTTTCATAAAACACACTTTCTGGTTATATCACTATCATTGTTGCCACATATATGAATATGGCAACTATAAAAATGTGCTTAAATTTTTATTCTCATCCTTTAACATCTAACGATTAAAAATATAACTTAATTATACCTGATTATTCATAAATTCGAATAAAATAACAATATATTGGACTTAAAAAGCATAATATTATATTCTCATGCTTGAACTCGCTATACAATTTTTCGATTTTCTTTTTTTTTTAATTTAAACAATTAACTGATGACTTTATGAAATAGTTTTACAATGATATTTATGAATTAAATACATATTTTAATTTTGATTTTCAATTAAATTATCGATACAGTGATTCATGAATAAGATATTTATGATGTAATGCTCATAGCGAATTGTTTTACAATGATATTTATTGAAGAAACATATAATTTTATTTTGAATAAAAAATTTTGATAGACAATTGTATCCCAATATTCGATAAAACAAAGCAACAAGATTAAATAAAATCGAATATTAACGAAAAACATATATATATGATGTGTCATTTATCGCTTAAATATTTTTGATGAGGAAGCATAACATTGCATCACACGAATTTTCGACGATGATAACACTTCCTCAGCTTGATAAGATTATCAATCACAAGTTAGAATCGATTCACGGAGTAACTGTTAAGGAAAATACGGAAAGCGCAAGACATTTGGATGATCTCGAGAGATTCCAGATTTTATTGCATCACCCTAGGTCAAGAAAGGCACCAAAGATGCTGACAAGGATGGTGCAAACCACAAAAAGCGAATTAGTCAAGAAAAACATTTTCAATTTTCTCATTGATATACTTACAAGGCCGCAAGAGTTCTTGGACCGCATAGAAAACGATCAGCCAGGACATGTCAGCAATGCAACATTGAGTCTTATCGGTGTAGAAAAGACGACAGACATAATCACAGTTTTTTCTTTGTACATTGAGCTTGTTCCGGCTGCTTTCCCGTTCTTCAACAAGGAGCAGCAATCCCAGCTCCTCGAAACGATTGCTTTATCTTTGCCAACATTGACGCCAAACGCAAAACAAAGCCAACCGCAACTTAATTTCAACCTTTATGTTTCTCTCACGAAAATTTGCCTTGATATCTTTTCAAATTACTCAAAAGCTGATGCACCAAAAGATTTATTATTAGATTTCGCGAAATGTGTCTTAAATCAGATTATTACTGTTGCCACAATGCTTTCAGAATATTCTAAGAGAACGAGAATACAATTATCTTCATACGCTGCTTACATTGGCGAATTATTGCCATTTGTAGCATCAATTGAGAGAGCTATGCCTGATTGCGACATTGAACTCTCAAAATTACTTCAGCAATTCTGGATTTGCTGCGTTATTTTCGCATCATCAAATATTAATTTGTTCTTCTCACAATGGGAAGGCGCTTTAACATCATTAGCTCACTTCATGCCAGCACTCGTCCATGGCCAAACTCGTGGCGATTTTGCAACAGTCAAATTCCGAATCGCAGAATTATTGAACTTAATGGAGCCAGTCTCATTATCTAAAGTCCAGGACATTATTCCGATCTTCACTCGCCACATCCCAACAATTAATATTAAAATCCTTCAAGAGATGGAATTAGCTGATGCTGTTTACGCGCTCAGCCTTTACTCTCTTGAGCGTCTTCGTGCTCACAAGGGCATAATTTCGCCGCTCTTCAAATACTTCGAAGTCGAATACACATATAATTTCACACAAATCTTGGAAGCAATGGTAGAACCATTATTCTCACGCTTCTATCGTGCTATTGAGAGCTTCGAAGATCCAGATGAAGGAAGAAGATGCGCAAATGCTGCTTTCGTCACTTTTGTCGAGAGATACACTTGGCCAGTTCAAAGAGTCCGCAACATCGTTGACACACACATCAAGAACTTTGTTCAGCTATTCCCATACGTTCTCTTTGATGTCAAAGTCCTTCGCGCCATATCCGACAGCGTCGAGCCAATGAACCTTCAGACTGCTGAAAGACAAACTGCATTCAACGGACTCATTCAAGATCTATTTACTAAGTGCATCACGTCTGCTCCTTATTCTTTCATGTCTCTCCTTGAACATTTAGTTGTAGATCAAGGCAGAGAAATATTCTACAGCGATCAGCCAAGTTTCTTGCACACCATCTATAAGTACATACCAGCGCACTGCAAAGAATCATTTACATCTGAGTTAATCGTCAAATGCGTTCTTCGCGGTCAAGCAGAATTTGCTTCTATCGAAAGGATCCGCGCTTTGGATGATGTCAATGACAGATTGTTGTTAACAGCTGTGTATGCCACGCATCATGAAGATGAAACTGTAATTGGTGATTTAATCATTCCTGTCGAAACGAACAGGACATTATTCATTGCTTGGTCACAGTGCGTGATGAATGGATCAAGACATATTGCAAGCGCAATGTCTCGCGCATTGCTGAGAAGATTCGGCGACATGATCAAAGCAAGAGAAGGCATCTATGGCGATGAATTAAATGTTGAACATATTTCACTTCAGAAAGCAATCTTGTCTTTCTTCATAGAACAGGCAATGATAGGTAGAGACATGTCATCAGCTGGTCCAGTGATCGAAAGAGCATTCGAAGCACCAATGCTTAACCATCCAGCGTCAATTGTTGTCGTTTTGCAGCTCGCTCAACTCGCCTGCTTCTTGTCGAATACTTCTGAAAGCAAGATGCCGCTCAAGTCTATCGAAGGCTTCAGGAGATTTGTGTTCAAACTCGTCTTAAGGTCATTCTTCTTGTCTAGCGACGAAAGAGTCTACAACTACATCTCAGAGGATGAAGTCAGAGCACTTGAAGCATTAGTCGACATTATTGATCAGCAGATGGCAAGGGCATCATCCGGACGCAGCAACGAAATCTCTCTCAAGTCATCACAAGGCTCATTAACATACGGAACAGAAGCAATGCGCAAGGAAAACATTCTTGCTATGCAGAGAGTCACAGCAAACTTCGCATTGAAAGGTGTCATTGATACAAAGCTTCTGCTTAGATTAACATCTGTCATCACATTCATGTTATGCAGCGAGCTTCAGACATTCAACGGCTACCTCGGCCTTAATCCATCACCGCAGACACAAAGATTACTCGCCTTGCATCAGCTCAAACCTCAAGCTATACATTTGTCATCGACGATTCCTATATTATACAATGTCGATCCAGCAGCCGTTTACACACTTGCAACACTCCCACAGATCGAGAACCAGATGGCTCCAATCTTAATCAAGCTCATCAACTCTTCCATGTTCCATGCTGCAAGAGTTCCTCAGTTATCTCTTTTCTTGTCAAAGCAGCAGGCGTTTGACAAGAGGAACTTTTTGTTCTGGTCACCACTTCCTCCAGTTGCCGCTTTGGCTCTTTTGACACCAGAAATCATGCATGACCAGAGATCAGCATCATACGTCGCTAGATGCTTTGAGAAGTTCACACGCGATGAATCACTTTTGTTCATCCCACAGCTTGTCCAGAGCTTGAGATTTGATACACACGGAATCATGCAGAAATTCTTGATGAAGTTCTCAGAGAACGAAGAAGTATTCAGCCACTATCTTCTCTGGAACATTTTGGCTGAGAAGAACAACCATGTAACAGACAAAGACAACCTTCCAGACATCCTTAGAGAACTTGAGCGTAAGATCATTGATCACATGACACCAGACCAGCGCAAGCACTACGAACAGGAGTTCCACTTCATTGATCAGCTCGATGAAGTCTCACAGCACTTGTTGCCACTCGAAATTCCAAACAGGCCACCAGCTTTGTTCGACAAGCTCAAAGAGCTCGCTTTGCCAGAAGGTCTTTACATTCCTTCAAATCCGAATTACAAGATTTTGTCAATCGATGCAGAAAACTCTGTTCCACTCAAATCTCACGCTAGAGTTCCAATCTTGGTCAAGTTCAAAGTCTATGATGACAAAGACGAAGAAAAGAAGCCAATTCCATTCGCGTGCATCTTCAAGATCCACGATGATGTCAGACAAGACGCGATGATGATCCAGTTCATCGATGTTATGAAGGGAATCTTCAAAGACGCAGGCATCGACTGCTTCTTGTTCCCATACAGAGTTTTCGCAACAGGTGAAAACAGAGGTGTCATCCAGCTGATTCCTAAGTCCAAGTCAAGACACGATATCGGTACTGCAACAAACGAAGACTTGCTCCACTACTTCATCTCCAAGTACGGACAAATCGGCACACCAGCATTCAACAAGGCTCAGGAAGCATTCGTTCGCTCAATGGCTCCTAACTCTTTGATCTGCTATCTTTTCCAAGTCAAGGATAGACACAACGCGAATATCATGATCGACGAAGATGGCCACATCATTCACATCGACTTCGGCTTCATCTTCGAGATTTCTCCAGGTGGAAACGTCAAGTTCGAGCGTGCGCCATTCAAGCTCTCCAAGGAAATGATTGACTTGATGGGTGGAGGAAGAGATGCTGCTCCATTCAAACTTTTCAGGAAGCTCCTCATTCAGTGCATGTTCTCTGCAAGAGCCAGACACGAGGAAATCGAAGCTATCACAAACTTGATGAGGTCTGCTGGATTCCCATGCTTCAGAGCCGACTCAATCAAGAAGTTGAGAGAGAGATTCTGCTACGGAATGACAGCGAAGGATGTCGTCACAACAGTTGATGGCCTAATTGACTCATCATATGAAGCTATCACAACAACTGGTTACGACGCCTTCCAGGCATCTCAAAACAAGATCTTCTTCTAATCCCATTTTATTATTTGTTATTATGATATGATAAATCTCTATTGTTATACGAAATTCAAATTTAATCCACATCAACAATTTAAATTTTTGATCTCTGCACTTCCAATCTCACAAAATATCACCTCCATTTTTTGCTAACGATGGAATTGAAGGATATTGTCAAAAATCTATCTACAAAAGAATGAATAAAACAACTACATTATATGTTGCTTGGTAATATGAGCTTAAATAAACACATTATTTGTAGTCCAGCTCTGTATCCATGATTCACTCTAAATATTTTGACATGTAAAGTGCTTGGATGAAAATTTTGACATTGTAAATACAAAAACTCAGAAAGTAAAATCTGGAAACACAAATTTGAAGCAGCAACGATGGTCAAAACCTTAACATCATGTTGCTTTGATTTGAACTAATCTAGTTGTAAAACATGAAAACCCCACTATATATCCTGATAGCAGAAGATAAAAAAATTTGGCATGTAAAGTACTGTAAAATCATAAGAGAAAACGCATAAATCAGAAGCTGTAATTATTATCAAAACATTAATATGATGCTATATAGAAGTATGGACACGTTTTGGAAAGATTCCCAAAAAAATGATTCATTACAAGAAAGTGTTTTTATTCTTTTTTTCCAAATTTTCGCCATATTTAGCTTTATAAAGTGAAGTTTAATAGGGTTTATTGCTTGGTTCTAAAATGAAAAACGATTATAAAAAAAATTCTATCGGTTGTTTTTGTCAGTTTTTCGAGGAAAATAACAGCATAAATGGAGCCTGGGGAGTTCCAGTCGCTCCTGAACAGACTCCGCGATGAAAACCACGTGGAGGCAGCTCAGCAAGAGTACCAGAGTATCCTGGAGAACGATGTTGGCCATGTTATTCAGTTGCATTATATTGTTCTTGAGCAAAACCAAGATAAATACATTCTGAAGTTCTCGGCCACATTACTTTCCAATATATTTAGAGTTATTACTGACGAGGAACTTGCTGAGCTGTCCCCTTTCATTAATAATTTAATACAGACGCGAACAATATTGCTGTTTCAAAATGAGCAATACTCGGTTGATCTCATGGAGATAATTTCGTATTTGGCTGCTTGCATTGCTGCCAAATTCATGAGGCACAACGCGATGCTGAATTTCATTCCTTCCTTACTAGTAATTGCTAAATCATTACATCCAGTACTCGCTCCTGCCTCTCTAAATTGCATTGATCAAATCTGCAGCGCGATTCCATATAATTTAGAAAAAGAATCAGATGAATTGGTCCAAATAATCATCGCTGGAATTCAACAGGAGGTGTCTGAGAGCTTCTTTCTGTACGGCCTGAACCTCCTCTACACGATTATTATGCAATTACACCCACGAATTAACTTATCCGGATATTCAGGAATTTTTACACCGGCTTTAACCGAGCTTTCAGAGACTCTTTCCATGCACAGGGCACTACAGAGGCTGTCCTCCTTCGTGCAGAGGCGTGGAACCTTCTTTGGCGAAAATTTGCCGCACCTTATTAATTTATTGTCGAGTATCATCACAAATCACGAACAGCAGAATGGAAATAGAATCATATCAATGGAGATTATAGTTTATATCGCAAAAGCAAACGGAGCAACCTTTATTCAATATCTCGAAACGGTTTTAACAGCACTTTTAACGGCCATCGATGCGAATATCGACGAGGATTATATAGAAAACATCGAAGCTTCGGATAATAGCCTCCTCGACTCAATAGACGCGACTTTTCAAGGCTTAGTTCAGATATTTGGTCAGAAAACTCAATTTCCATCTTTATCTGTACGTTGCATCAGCGATGCTCTGAACAGCGAGGAGTGGCAATACAAAAGATCAGGTTTAGCTTTTCTCGAAAAATTAATTAATGTTTTTCATAAATCTCTTGAAAATGAACTGGAAGCGATAGCAACTATCATATTCAATCATATTACAGACGATTCGCCTGCTGTTAGAAGCGCTGCATACAATACTTTCGCTGAAGCATCAGCATCTTTTTCACCAGACCTAGAAAACAACTATCACGAGAATGTTATGGAATTACTTACAGCAGCTATAGCAAACGAACCATTTCAAGCGACAAAAAGTTCAGCAATTATTGCTTTGTCAAGATTTTGCGAAAATTGCACCACAGAAATACTCGAGCGTTACTCACAGGATCTTATGGGTAGGTTAGTCGAAATAGTTAATGACCAAGAGCCTCCTCAACAAATTTTAATAATGAAATGCGTATCTTACCTTTCTGAAAATACACAAGAATCGTTTACTCAATATTATCCATTTTTTATCTCCTGGCTCAAAGAAATTATTGCCGAAAACTCTCCTACTACACTTCGCGCAATGGCCATTCAAAATTATCCAATTATTGGTGAAGCAATTGACAAAGAAACGTTTATTCCAGACGCAGAGGGCTTACTTAACACTATTTTAGAAGAAGATTGGTCACAAATGTGCGATGAGGAATTCGATGCTGTTCAATCTGCGATTAGAGAGATAGCATACTATATTCCTGACTTTTTTTCGTCATATGTACCAAGAGTTTTGGAGATTTTGCTCGATATTATTTCTCAAGATCTGAAACCATTCAGAACAGATGCACACGGTGAACCATCAGTCTGTGAAGTCTTATCTACACACAACCCAGACATAACATACGACCGCCAATTCATGAAAACCATAAAAGAAGCTGTTATGACAGTCAGCGCAATTTTAGAGGAGAATCCTGAGGAAACTTTGCAGTTTTCTCAGAATATCGGAGACATGTGCTACAAAATGTGCACTTATTCTTTCTTCCCGCAAGTCCAAACCGCCGCTGTTGGCTGTTTTATACGTTTACTCGACAATTTCATAAGAGAACAATCAGACGGAATAATCGACTTCGCGACACATCTACAGTCAACTGTTGTTCAATTGGTTGCAACAGATCAAGATCCAAACGTAACAATTATCATGCTCGAATTATTGATAGATACTATCGATGCATTGACGCAGTGCAATTACAACTGCAGCCCGATTGTTCCGCACGTGGTAGATATCTGCACTATGCATTACCAGCTTTCTCTTCAAAGAAGATTAAATTACAACGAAAGCGAAACATGCAACGGAGAAAACGCGAAAGAGTATCTTCATGAAGACGATTTAATATTCTCGTTAGGACTCGCAGTGAGATGTTGCTTCAGGAATTTCCCAGAAGAAACATTTAAATATGTTGGCGCTTTGTCAAAAATAAATGATCCGATTTTCCAGTTGATGTTAAGGACTGATGATGCATGTGTCAGAAATGTATCAGCACAAGAATTATCTCAGTTAGTTGCACTGATTTTCGAAAATGCTTCTGTCAATAGAATGAATGTTATAAGAGTTGCTTATATATGTTTCGCAAATCTTGTCAACTATAACAAAATTACACTACCAGACCAATTACAGTCAATAACAAATGCAGCAATCGGACTCATCAGACACTTCGTTGACGCTGAAGATGAAACAGCTTTGCTAGCTATAGATGGTGCGTGCGTTGCTTTGGCTGCTATATTTAGATTACAAGAAGCAGTTAACACAGAGATGCTGCAGACATGGTTCGATCAATTGCCGCTAGAAAAGACAATGGAGGAAAGTGAAATAGTCATATTATTCCTCATAGAAAGGGTAGAACAGTTCGATCAGACAATTATCAACATTGAAAACATGGAGCGTTTGCTAACTGTTTTGTCGACAGCTTCAATTGATCCTAAGTTATCAACAACAATGAGAGAAAAAGCTGCACTTTGCGTGAAGCAGTTATCAAGGGCAGATGAAGTCAAGGAGATGTTTGAAATTGCTCATGCAAGCTTGGATACAGAAAAGAGAATCGCTGTTAATAGATGCCTAGAGTGGGAGGAAAGTTAATATTTTTTTATATTGTTTTCATTCATGTTGAATGAGTTATTTTTATTAAACTGTTGTGTTTTAAATACTTATGAAAATTAATCAATTATTATAATTTACCAAAAGAAAAATGAAAAACATACCAAATTGTTTATTTTGAGAAAAATCAATTTATATCTTATTAGTGAAATTACTCTCAAGTTTAAAATTAGAGCAGCAAACAAATATTTCATGATGCTATTATCAATTGTTGTTAAAGAAGTTTGCATTACCTACGAATTAGTAGAAAATGGAAAATATGATTTTGAGTACTTTACTCGCGATGAGATTCCGTAAGATATATAACTAGTGAGAATTCTCTTTGAATAAAAATCATGTTTTTTGCAAAAATAAAATCAAATTTTCAAATAGTTTTGAGTCATTCCTGCAGTACTACTTTTTGAGTTTCGTGGTGCTCATTAGTCTGTATATATGGTGTATGGTATGGTTGGTAAAATTAATTGACCGATTTTTTGTTCTTTTTGATTTCTTTCAATGCTTGGATAACAACATTGTTTGTTGTATTAAATAGTCTATCATAGCGTTTTATGCTTTTGTCGAGCGCAGCAATGCTGAGTTTGAGTTGTTCATTTTCTTTGATAAGATATTCCTTGTTAAATCGCAATTCTGAAATTCTGCCTATTCTTGCCTCTCTATTTGTATCGATTTGAATCGGTTTAACTTCGATTTTACTGTAGTTTTGTTTAACTTCTTCTTCAAGTTGAGCTTTTTTCAACATTTGTGCATCATATTCATCGCTCAATTCTTGTATTTCATTTATTATGTTTGTTAGAACTTGTTCTTTTTGATCTTGAGCAGAATTTAGTCCATTTTTTTGTCCGTTGATTTGTTTCGAGAGATCTTCTTGGAATTCGAGAAGTTTGTCCTCATATATCTTTTTTATCCTGTTAGTTTCCTCTATTTTCCATTGCTCAAATTCTTGTGCTAAAGTTTCCGCATTTTTCATTTTTTAGAAAATTCTAAACGTATATAATATGACATGTAAACTATTTTATATGACAAAAATCTAAAAATTTCTCGACAAAATAACTTATCAGAGAAAATCTTGTCTGCTTTCAAGAGAGAGCCTAAATTAGCATCGATTATTGAGAATGTTTCATATTGTTTGTATATCTACTTCTATTCCGAATATGTGACAAATCTATGTGAGAAACATCTGTTGCACTACATCTACTGAACAAATCTCAATCTTGTAACTACAGATCGCGTGTATTATAAAGCATCTATGATATCTGCGTTAATTTGGATTCTGTTGTGAAACCATTTCAATTAGGAAAGCACATTATTGTAATTAATTTTTGCTGAAAAAAAAGTGTGTGGAGTTCATTTAAATCTATGAAATATGAACTTATCTTTGTGTTCCTGATTATATATCCATTAAAATTTATGGATTCGATTAATCAAATTAATTTTGATAAAAAATGCCTTTACACTGTCTAATAATATAATAAATAAATTATTTCATCTATGCATAGTCTATATAATCAACAAATTGGTCATAAAACATGAAAGTTTTCAACGCTTCTTCATTCCTTGATGTTGGTTTTCCAATAAAATGCGACAGATCAGCTAAAATAACCCATAAAAATGGCTCATTGCTGATTGGTGTTCATTCAAAAACCTTCAAACTTAACTTATCAGAAAAACTTGATTTTGGAAAAATAGAAATCAAAGGAGATGAAAAGATTTATTCGATTAAATTCTCACCTTTCATCGACCAGGACACGATTTACAATTTAGAACTCGAAAACAATGGAGTTCCAATCATCAAATCTGATTTAACCAAGAAAATTCATTACAAAGATGGTGTTTTCAGCATTTCTGGTAAATATTCACCATTTGAGCAGTCTTTTGGCTTCTCTTATGCTAATTCAAGACCGAATTTCAATTATAAAATATTTTACGACAAAGAAATTCACGCTGATTTATCCATCAATTACCCATATTTCGTCTATAATGGAAATATTTCGATTTATAATGGCAGTCACAATGCATATTTTCTTTATAAGAATTTCAGATTAGGTGGAAAATATGCCAATGGCTCAGAAGATGGAGTCTATGCTGGCTTTATCCACAATAACTGCCAATTAGTTGTTCGTGCTTGGCCAAAACCAAAGTTAATCGCAGAAGTGAAATTCCAGAAAGGAGCAGCTCATGTAGAAGTTTCTGGAAAGGATGATATTTCAGCGGCATGCCAGCTTTCAGTTCACTCTAAAGTTAATCTCTTCACACAAGTTTCTTCAAAGAATTGGAAGGCTCCAATCGTCGGTTTCTCCTTCAACAAGCTTAAGAGCTTTGTCCAATACTCAGATAGATTCAATTACTCTTTCGAAATAAATTTATAAATAATAAACTATCTGAAAGCTAAATGTAATAAATATATTGATGTGCATATCTATTGCAGGCATTTTATCTTCTTTTTATACAAAAATAACAATTATCAAATTATATTTGAAAATATATTTTTAAAAAATTAATTTTTTTTCAGCATGTGATTCAATCGAAATGTATCCTTTTTCAAAATATCGTTTGTTTGTATTTTTAATTAAATATCAAATAAAATTAAATTCCGATGTCCCAACTTTGTATATATGAGCAAGAATTCATGATTCTATGTGACTGTTGAGACTAAATAAAATCACAGAATTTTATCCAATATTTTGCAAATATAACGAAATATTTTAGATTTTTATATAAAATATATCAGTACTAGAATATAAATAATTACATATCTTTCTTAATCACATAGATATAATGGAATGCTCCAGATACGCCTTGCTTTTCGATTTTAATAGTATCAACAAGGCTAAGACCGGTTTGGGTACCTTCAAAGAAGCGCTTTCGAGTCGTTGGATTGCCGTAAGAAATTAATATGAAAGTTCCGCCCGGTTTCATTACACGAGCGATTTCTTTAAGCAGTGTTGTGACGACCTTATTTGAGTTATCACCGCAAATTAATGTGTCAAATGTAGCTTTGTCGAAAACATAATCAAAATGATTTGCTGAGAATCTCATTTTAGTAATATCGCCTATTTCGTATTCGACCTTTTGTTCGAGTTGATATTTCTTTCTCATTTGCGCGATTAAAGTTTCAGAAAAGTCGATGCCGATTACTTTGTCGAAACCGCTAAGTAATAATTCACTTGTCATGTTAGAATTTCCGCAGCCAAGGTTGAGTGCTATTCCAGATCCATTGATATATTGTGTTACGTGGTCCCTGAGTTTGATCCAAGATTGATACCACTCGAATGTCTCTGTATCTTTTTCGTAGCGTGAATTCCAATATGTTTTCTCGCTATATGCAGGAGCTGGATGGTTGAGGATGTTTTCCAGCTCTTGGTCAAGAGATTCGTCTTCAAACATTACTAAAAAGTGACAAAAAACAACGATAATAAAATTTATAATAAAATCCCCGTTGACAGCATCAAATAACCCATTATTTGGCCATAAAACACTATAATAAATATTACTATCGCTTCAAAACTCAAACAACAGCATATTTTGTTCCCTTTGGAATTTAATCTTTGTTTTTGTAGGATGAAACTTTGGATTTAATTATCACTATACCTATACCATTAATATATCCATTTTATCTAAGTATAAATGCATATTTTATTGTATTTGGAATTTATAAGTCATTTTTAGAAGATAACAAGTTGTCAACATTTATAAGGAAACTGTAACCATTAAAATCTTTATCCTATCTATGTACAAATGACTATGTTTTTTCCTTTGGAATGTAATAACTGTTATTATGGGATAATATGTTGTCTGTAATCATCATTATACCTACACAATTAAAATCTCTATTCAATCTATGTAAAACACATGATCCTTAGCTCGATATATCAATATCTTTAGCAAAAGTCACAAACATTGTAAGTATTTAAATGAGTAAAATAAAAGCATAAGTCAAAAGATTACATTGCTAACAATTACACTAAGAATATGAATAGCAAATAGCAATGATATCATGGTCAATATGAATAAGAACATGTGTGCAAAAAATGCTTCAGTCTTTAGCAGACAGATGAATTGGTAATGTAAAATAACAATGAAAAGAGAAAGAAACGTCATCATTTGAAATGTTGCTGTTTGATTAGCGATATTATGGTATTTTGAGAGTTATAGTCTATATTATACAAGTCACTATATGGAAATATTCGTTCAAAATAATCAAACAACAAAATATTTTTCCTGGTAATTTTTTATCTGGATTGAATTCAATTGAGCTATTAAACTATACAGCCAATTTTTATATTAAAACTCGGCTTTGCAAAACTCTCAGTCTTATCATAGCACACATGTCGTCAAGACTATTATATATTTACAACTATGATAATGCTCTCTCTCTCTCTAATATGATGCATAGCTGCAGATACATGTTTTTTATCATCCAAATTAGGGCAAAAGGAGTCGCGAATAGAAAATCTCAAAGTTATCGTAGATTCATAAAGTTCAGTTCTAATCACATACGCTAGTAGACGTGGAATATTAACCTGACGAATTTTTGACATTGATCAGATTTTACTGTCATTGTAAAAGAAAGTAAATCAGCCTAGGAATGAAAATCTGACAAATTTACTTTACAATTTGACAATTTCTTAAATTTTTGAAGATTTTATAGTTGCTTGAATCGGACAATGCTCCATATGATGTCTGGAGCATGTACTATGGCAATTCATTTTATAAAGCTCCTATTACTTGTAATAATCCAAAGATTAGTCCATCGGAAAATAAAATATTTGTTTTTCTTTGCAAATTTGAAAATACTGTGCAAACCATTAATATTTCAAGCAATAACTCATATATAATGCATAGTGAATCAATATTTAACCAAAACACGCAGCCTATATTTATTCAAGGAAATAATTCTATTGTTCAGCATAGATTTCACTCAATCAAATCAAAGAACTCTGGTGATGGACAACATTCTTATTGTAATTTAGTTAGAAATTCACCTTTATTAAATTTTATAGATGAGAGCTCAATTTCAGAATGTGGAATTAAAAATATGGAACATGTAACTTATCAGAATTATGGTATTATTCGTTATTTGTGCACCAATTCAAGCAGCAATCAAGCAAGATTCGGATCAATTTATACAATTTGGGAAGGAGCTCAAGATATCAATATAAGCTTTTCTTATTTCATGAATAATATTGGAGAAAATAGTTGCATGATCAATTGGAATACTTACCCTAAAATAATTAAAATAAAATATATAAATGTTGCCGACAACGAAGGATATTCTATATTAGTTTCGCAAAGCCCAACTTATGTTGAAAACAGTAATTTTTTTGGCAACGACGGTAAAACTATTCTACAACAAAATTCACATGTTTATAATACCACTTTCATCAACTGTTATTTTGATAATTTTCAAGCAACAGGCGCTGTACATGTTGAAAATACACGAAACCAGATGATCTCATTAGCAAAATGCACATTATTTTTCTATCAGTATATCATTATGAAAAGGCAGATTACACATTCAATTATATACAAGTTTTATAATTATTATGTACTTCTGTATATAATTATAAACATTTAAATTTGTATTTTTAAAAAAAATCAATAAAATGTTGCTAAATGATAAAGGATTTCATGTCCTCATTAGAATACTTGGAAAATATGCATATATGCTTTTGAGAAATTAAACTAGATCATACAAACCAAAATATGCTTTTTCGAAAAGTGTCAAATTTTAACATTCTTGCATCAATCTAAATGAGTTTGAAGCATGAGTCTGACTTTATTTCTGCATTAAAAATTAACAGATGTAATCCCTGACTCCTATATTATTGGATTCTATTACCTAATAACAAGAAGATTGAAGATTATTATAGTTTTCGGTTATATTTAGATGTGATGCTAAAAATTGCTAAACAAAAAAGTGGCAATTATGCATTATTTTAAATGCATGCTACTACTCATATACATAATCACTGTATTTTAGAATGAAGTCAATTCGTTTTGAAATCACAATATTTTGAATGAAACAAACAACATAAAGTATATATTAATTTCATATTCTTGGCTGATAGAATTTGATATCAAACTCGAAATTGAATTAATAATTTTTGAAAATCGATAATTTTATAATAAAAACAGTTTGACTATTAACAAATTATGCATGAGCATTTCTAGAAATGTGTCCAATAATGCTTACATCCTCGTCATCATCGTGAAAAGAAACGAAATCGTCCTGAGCTGAATCGCCAACTGTTTCTCCGTAGACCTCGAATCTGTTTATAGCTATGCATGGCGGCCAGCCTGGACATGGGGCTGTTTGTACTATGCGGACGAATTTCGCTGTGTATTCTTTATCCAATTTGTAAGACTTCTCATTACAGCGGCGCATTGAATCATCTTTTTCGACTTTGTGGACTTCAGTCCATGTTTTATTGTCATTTGAAATTTCCAAAACCCAGCTGTACAAGCAACAGTCTATACAACCATAGCCTTCGTCTTCGCAGCAGCATCCTGAGTAGCAGCAACCGCATCTTATGAAATAACTGTTAATTTTTAATAATTTATTTTTGAGAGAATACGCAATCCATGGTTTAACATCATAAGAACGGCCGCAATTTGAGCACCAGTCATATCTCTTGTCCCATGGATAAATAGAATACTCTGGTTTAGTAAGTTGCATTGTTCCGTTAATTCTTTGTTTAGAGTTACCGCTGACATCAATAACGATAGTGTCTGGATGATAATTTCTGGCAAAAATACCTTCTGTAACTTTTCCAGAGACAGATAATGAAAAAAGAACAAACATCAATTATAAAAAGTGACATTTTTCTTTTGATATTAAATCATTCATATCACACTATCTATATGATTTAAAACCTAACAATTAATATCACATGGATCATTTCCAATATGACTATGTTTTAGTATAGCCATTTCATTTATTTGAAATATGAAAAGTCTAGCATACATAGATTACGACAAAACTATGTATAATGATACCTTTTATGCTGACGCAATATTTGAATTGGAAATAATCGTATGTCAGTATGTTAGCCTATCATGGAATTTGTTGCAAAATTATTTTAGAGTCTTGTTAAAATTTATCAAATAGGTATGTTGTAGTTATAAAAGGAGGAATTACGTTTTTGCAGGTATACAATGAGTTTAAAAACTATTTTGCATTTGAACATGATAAATTGTCACTTTTAAAGTCGTCAAATTCATGACATCAAAGATAACTAAAATTGGATTAAAGAAATTGTTTAATCATGCATAGACTGTTCTATTTATCAGATCAAAAACAATATAACGAACTTTGATTATAATAACCTTATTTAAGGGGGTAGGTTTGAATAGTTTACATTTTTATACTTGTTTGCTTCCTAACGCCTCATAGTCGAGTATTAGCTA
>MRSU01004923.1:0-53764 GCA_008369845.1 Trichomonas gallinae | reverse complement strand
ACGTTAGATGGAGCTGCAGGAGGCGTTTTTATCATGTCACTTTTAAAATTTTCCCAAAAAGTGGAGTTCCCCCTCTTTTCAAGAATATCAGTTTCGGTAGTTTCTTATTTCTGCTATAAGCAATTGATGATAGCTTTGTTCATATATTAATACAAAAAAAAATGATTGATTAGAACAGATATGAGAAACTATCAAGCACCAATGTATATAGACTTTATATAAATTCTAGCATACATCATTGTACTTAAGTATATGAAGTTAAAATAATTCTGGAACAAAAAGAGAAATATATAGGGGCATAATAAAACAACCCCTAAATTAACAAATTAGGGTCTAACACTAAAGTCCCCCTGTTTAATTTAATTTAGGGTCTACGACAAAATGGATCCTGTTTTATCCAAAATTTTTATGGGATTATCTTATTCATCACCTTTCCAAGTCACG
Organism: Trichomonas gallinae; assembly: GCA_008369845.1. NCBI lineage: Eukaryota > Parabasalia > Trichomonadida > Trichomonadidae > Trichomonas > Trichomonas gallinae. The sequence goes on along the minus strand of MRSU01004923.1, from coordinate 53,320 downwards.
CCTGCTCTAGAAACGCTTAAACGTCCTCCGAAAGGAGAACCATGCGCTCTTCTAGTCATAGGTGTATGCGAATCATGGTCAGAAGCTCGCTTTGCTAAATTTTTGCAAAGATACAATATTCAGTTCCAGAAAGTGCAAAAAATACGCGGACAGAATTACGCCATACTTAATTTCGCTGATAATAACGACCGCATTACTGCTTACTCATTCCTACACGATTGTAAAATCTCGAATAATACATTTCAAGTCAAACCATACGTTGAATACGATCCCCCGCCTGTTCCATTTGCTACACAATCCGAAATCATGAAAGGTTCTTCACTAAAAACACAAACAGTTATCGAAAGAAAATATTTATTCCTGAACAAGCCAGCTGCAGAGCGCTTGGAAAGGAAGAAGACAGAGACAGAAAGTTTCCTCAAGGAAGTTTATACAAATCCTTTCGAAATCGTCGAATCTCCAATTGATATCAGCGGTCATTCTCGCGTTGATCTTCTCGCTGGATATGACTTGGATGGAAATATTTGCGTCGGTTTTAACAGTTCCTCACGCGTCAATTGCACTATAACACAAATTGATGAATCATTTAAAGTTCCTAAGCAAGTTATAAACATTGCACGTATTTTCCGCGATTATATATCGAAATCCATTTTCCCTCCTTACGATGTCGATCTCAGGACAGGAAAGTGGATGAAATTATCGATAAGAGTTTCTTCAACAGCCGGTGTTTTAATTACTATTGCAACAAATGGTGGTCTACCACTTGATGAAGTTGACAAATTAAAGGCAACCTTAAGTCCACACGCAAATTCAATTTATTGGCTCAAATGCGATGATAATCAGGCATCATACAGCAGCCCTCATCACACAATTTCAGGTGCGCAGTTTATTACAGAAAAAGTCGGTGGATTAACTTTTCCAGTTTATCCATTCACTGTTATGCCGACAAACTTCTACATTTTCGATAAAGTCATAGAGACTGTTAAAACTATGGCATCGCTTAACGAAAACACAGTTCTTGTCGATCTTTGCTGTGGAACTGGTGTAAATATTTTGAATCTTGCAAAATATGTCAAAAGAGCAATCGGAATTGATTCAAATGATTCTAATGTTGCTACATCTACACATAATGCTGAAGATAACGCAATTAAAAATGCATATTTTGTTCTTGGCGGCCAATCAACTCTCGGAGATATTGCAAATAACGTTACAAGCGCTGAGAACCTCGTCGGAATTCTTGATACATCTCAAATCGGTCCTCATACAGAAATATTGAAGAATGCTAGTGCAACTCATAAATTACGGAAACTCATCTACATCACCAAGAGCCCAAGCACTCTCCGTTACGACATATTCAGGAATTTTCCTGATATGAAAATTATGGATGTCAAGCTTTTCGATATTGATCCTTTAACAATTGAATCTCAACTTGTTGCATTGTTAATCCGAGAATAAATGTAAGTTTTTTTGTTTAATTTCATTTTTGAAATTTATCTTACTAGTTATCTGACTTATCATAAATCACATTATCCGTATGCATTTTTATTGAAATATATATTTTCAAAGATATAGAGAATTAATCCAGAGAACCATTATCAACATGCATGTTTAATATGATTCATGTTGTTTAAGCTGATCTACATAATCAAATTCAAAAATTTTATTTACATTATAGAGAGATCTTACTATGAATAACATTATAAATTGCCATATTTGTGATGTCTGAAATGGTCTATATTGATTTTAAATCTATTTTCAATATAAATTTCACAAGATAGGGAGGATTTTATGTAGAAAAATAGTAATAATGACCAAAATCGTAATGTTTGTGATGTGTAGGGTTGTCTATTTGATTGTATTCGTATTTCTGACATTTACATGTCAGTTTTATCAATGGAGATTTTTTTACGCGAGCGCATGAAAGGGTTGTTTATTAATAATAGAAATATCTATAAAGAAGATGAAAATATTAGATATGGAAATCTAATTGATCATCCATGAAGATTGACTTTTCGTCTTGCCAAAAGCTAGTGAAAAGATCAGCTTCGTTGGAATGCCAGACGGTTTCCTTAGCAACTTCTGGCTGTGGTTGAGCAACTGGTTTAGGTTTTGCGACAGGTTTTGGCTCCGGAGGCCTTCCGAGCATCTTTTTGTTAAGGTACTTATGCCAACGGTTCTTGATGTTGTTTCCACTCCTTCCGTTGAGGAACTTGGCGATTTTGACCCAGTGGGGACCAAATTCTTTGTATTTTTCAAGAATTAAACGGTCCTCCTCAGGTGTCCATGGCTGATGAGTGATTTCCTTGAATAAATAGTTGTAGTACCTGTCGCGGCATTGGCGTGCTGTCCTGTTTGGCATGTGCAATGCTATCTCATCCCATAATTTTACTCCAATTTTGTCCACGAGTGATTTCAATTGTCTGTCCTCCTCAAGGGTGAATCTTTTCCGTGACGTATTGATCTCCTCTATCACAGAGGACTTTGGAGTTGAATCATAAATTTGATCCTCCATCTGAGTGAAAAACCCTTCTTTCAAATTTTGTGAAGATAAAATCATATTGATGGGACCATTATAAGCATACCGAACAGATTCAATCCATTCTCAAAATTCAAAGAGATACGTTTTGAGACAATTCTTTTGATCTGATAAAACACTTATTTATAGCAAAAATAAACATATTTTTAATCAAAAAAGTTTTGAGACAGCAATTATAAACTGCGAAAACAGCTTTTTAAAGCTAAAACAAACATATGCCGCCTATAAATATATCGTTTCTGAGGTTTACTTTTGAATTACAGATCTGATAGTCACCTTTTTGATAATTTCTGTAAATAAGGTTATGATTATTTTTACCCCTAATTTTGGTTTGATACCCCTTATTTATCATTTTTTAAACTTATCTATGGCAGCTACTATATAATATGCAAACGATTTTAGCAAATTTGTCATTTTTTATATTTTAAGCATCATATTATATGAAGTAAATATTGTATTTTGATATAGTTTTTATGAAAGAAAAACCGTTATTTTCTATCAAAAAAAAAATGATTTATATTTATTCAAAATCATTTCAGCTTAAAAGCTTGTTCATTGTGTATAATTTTGTATGGTTCTTAGAAATTCTTAATTATTTACAAAAATTTTCAATGTGGGTTTTGGCTTATGTAAACATCAGAAATGAATTTAAATGAGATTTTGCATAATTATATATTTGCCAATTACACTTTCACACTAGAATCCTTGCTCGTAACTGTTTTGCTTTCCAAAAAGCTCTTTATGTTTTACAGATTTCTTAGCCATTAAAATTATATTACATTCTGACAGCTATTACAGTCAATCTGACCTATCTATGGCCTTATGTAGCACTAATATATGTCCAATATACCGTCAATTCAATAACATTCTCTTTAATTATGCCTAAAAATTGAGTTTTATCAATGTTGTTCTTGACATCAAAAAAAATTCATGGGAAATGGTTTGTAGACATATAAGAATATGATATTTAAAATTTACGCGAAAATTGCTTGATTTTTTCTGGCGATGTCATATTTACGCTTTATTTTATTGAAATAATCTGTAATTTTGTATTTATATAATTTATCTAACGGAATTTATCCATTAAATCCATATTTCAAAGATTGACAACTTGCTACCGAAATACAAGTATTTTCTAACATTAATTATCTTTTACTAAGCCTATTGGATTGGAGAATTTGGTTCACGCAGATTTTTAACAACAATTTAATATTAAATCTAATTAGAGATAAATTAACCTGAAGTAATTCTTCTTTAAAGTGTTCTCAGTCTAATAAAAAATATGATTTGGTAAACAAACACATTTATTATAAAATTTGAATTATTTCCGTTTGTATAAGATATATAAATCATTTTCCATGGCAACAGTCCATCTTTGGCTTATATCCTGTGATTTGTTCAGATGTCCCCAGTTGTATCTCTTGTGCTCGAGAGAATATTTGACATTTTCCAAAACATCAGAAAGTGGATTCGCGTACAAATAATTTGCCTCTTCTTGGTGAACCTTCCACTTATATCCAGTCAAGTACATGAACATGTCGTTCATCCTGAGGGACTGGTACCCACAATACACAAGCATTGGGTTCTGATCTGGTGGTGGAGCTAAAATTACTTCACTTGGATTTGCGTTTTTGATCAAATAATCGGAAACTTGTTTCATGTTTTCGTTGAATAATTCCAAGTCATTTCTGGTGCTTTTAATGACTCCAAGTATAGATGACCATGTCATTGATATAACCAATATCATGCAAAAGGCTAAAACTATTCCACGAGTTTCTTCGTTTTTAATTTTCGAAAGCATCCTGTCGAAAAGTTTAATGATGAAAATTGACGACAGCAAAACCCAAGTTGCCATGAAATAAGGTGTGTTATGGACGGGATGATCAGTGAACTTTATAAAGTTGCCAACGAGCCAAACAATTGATGAAGGTATCAATAGATTTAGTTCACTTTTCGTCGCGATAATCCAAACGAAAATGTTTGCAATGACCCAGAATATTCCGAGATTCAAACCCCATTGGGCAATGAATGGATAAAAGTATCCTTCATTTATATAGTCATTCCATGTCTTTTCGAAGCGAATATTTTTGAAATCATTTTCCATTGTTCTCAAATTGAGCAAAGGAACAAATCCAACTACAATAAACGTATTTAAGAGCCATGCCATGTTAAATATGTTGACTTGGAAGTTAGGAATTAAGCTAATAATGAAATACAAAATCAAAAATAATGAAATCGAAAGGAAAGCTTGATACTGTAGCACAGGAAGTAATCCAATCAATACTCCATAGAGAATCATAGTATTTCTAGTGTATTTCACGTCAAGAATGTAGATTAAAGCTGCTGAAATTGCAACAACAAACTGTGAGGCCCTGTTTTCCATCAAATAATGCAATATAGGATGCATCCATGATGAGTGTCCATTGGTTGAGTGGTAGAACACGTAGTCCGCGTGTGCGGTTAGCCTTGATTGCAACCAGAACCATGAGAACCAGCCAACACCGCTCGCATTAAAGAAAAGAAAGGCAGATATGACTGATAAAACAATAGAATTCGTGAATTTCTCTGCAAGAGTGTATACAGCTAAAATCGATTCTGAAATTACTATAATGCTCGGGATGCAAAATGACAATTTAACTGAAAGTCCACCAATGACAAGCATTGACGAGTAAAATGACGCCAACCAGTTTGATTTTTGATGACATTCAGCGCAAACCGGAGATTTAACATTGAAAATATTCGGTTTTTTATTTATACCGTAAACAAATGAATTTATTAACGATATATCAATGATCATACCTCTTGATACAAACTGTGGGTTAGTAATTCTTAAAAATGTTGTCTAAATAGACAACATTTAAAATACGTACGTGATTGATAGTGTTCTTATATGGATGATAAGAAATACAGACGATAAATGTCGAAATTAAAAGAATTGGAATGATTTTCAGCAGCAATTCGTATTTTTTCTTGATTATTATTTTGATAAAGTTGATTTTGCGTTTTTGCATTAAAATAATTGAACATCCACTTAATGCAGCTGTATGCAATAACAAATGGAATAGATTTAGTCCGAGAATTATTGATAAAATGAAGAAGGAAATTGCGGAAACTAAAAAACCTAAAGGGCCAGCTAAAACTAGATTCATATATATGTTATTGTTATTAGGAAGCAAAAATGATGCTAGTTCCAGTCCAAACCACAACTGAAATGGAATCAAGATGACTCCGAACATCAAAATGAATTCATTTCGAACTGAAACAAGGATGTGTAATGAATGAGCTTCTTTAAAACAGTAATTCAACGGTGATATTAATAATCTGACATGTAAAGTTATTTTGTCATGTAAAGAATTATGAATTTTTTTCCAAAATCATGGAACATAATCAGATATTTTATTCATATGAGATAAGAATAATATAATCATAAGTGTATTCATTGTATTTTGAGCTGCCATCCATTCCAGGAAATCAGAGAAGCAGTTTGACGACTTCAAGTTGACCATTTTCTGATGCCTAATCAAAGCTGTTCTTCCATCATAGAGAAATTTGTATCCGTGACAGGAAATAGTAAATATAGTCCATTCATCATCATAAATTATAGCGTATTAGAATATATACAACTTATTTCGTCTTTCAATCGAAACTGACATTAACTCTATAAACAAACTCAGCATTTTGATTTGGGCTGCTAGAGAAAGACATCATAAATTTGTCAAAATGCTTTTCATAGTTCCAGGAATAGATCTAAATGTCAAAGACAATAGAAATAAAACACCATTGATTTTATCTTCAAAAAATGATCATCATGAATTTGTCAAACTCCTCCTCACAGTTTCTGGAAATAATCGATTTTGTTTTAACATAATAATATAAATATATAGATAATATATATTTTAAATAAACACAAACATATTCAACACATCAAATATTGCTTATTGGAACTTCTTGCGTTTTTCAAGAGCAATTCTCCAGTTTTTCATCATTTGTTTTGTAATTTCAATAAAATCATTTGGCTTTCCTGATTCAGATGTCCATAATGAATCAGTATACTTCTTCTGTGCCGTTGAAATTGCCGGCTCGATGTTTGAAGCATCGCCGAAGCCGTTATAAGAATTGATGATAATAATTCCGTCATTATTTCTAATAGCTGCTTCCCACATTCGTTTGTAGGAATCGCCTCCTTGTCTCGTTGATGAAGCTCTCATATTACCAAATCCAACGTTCATATGAGCTTCATCGAATCCTGGGCATACGCCAGGTATAAATTTGATCCCGTGTTCTTCGATTTCTCTGTGCATTTGCTTCCATTTGTAGTATTCAGATGATTCTGAGCGATTTGCTGCAAACCATGTGAAAAGCGCATCCATATCTGTTTCAACTGACTCTGCGATCTGACTCTTCTTAGAGAATGTTCCAACATAGAACGGATTATATGTTTCGCGTGTTTTGATAATTGACCAAAAAAGATCTTCAAGATCATGTGGATCGTAGATGAAAATAACTGGTTTTCCTTCGTATTTTAGATATGAATGATGAGAAGAAAAGTTTGAAAGAATGTAATTAAGCGAATCAGATACTGATGTATTTCTGCGATATTCATAGCTCTGTAAGAGAACACTGATTCCAATGTTATATCTTCCGGCTACATCAAGCATAAGTTCAATCGTCTTTGGGACGAAGTTTACATCTTCATTATTGACTTCAGTGGTTTTATTGAATCCAATCCACTGAACAATAACTCCACTAACACCCATTTCCGATAATTCTTTGAACTGATCTTCTAAAATTGATTTATCGTGAGTTGAATATAATCCTCTCTGCGGGAAGAGATGTATTGCGGGATTCAATGGCGGCTCCATCCATTCTTCTGGGAAATTGTTCCTTAAGTATCTCCATCCTATGTATTTTCCATCGATTGCTGGATTTCCAAAATATGGATTGTAAACAACCCAAAGATTTTGCTTGGAAGCGGAAATAACTTGCTCTGCTGGCTTTTTAGTATACAAAACGAGCGATATAACAGAAAAAACAGCAGAAATGCAAATCAAAATCGTTGGCGCAGAAATTTTCAACTTCATTTTTATATTTGACAAATAAATGATTTTATTTGTCAAATTTATCAAAATTTTTATGTGATTTCACTGTTTCTTATGTAATACTATGGATTCACACATTTATTATTTTTGAGCTTATATCTATTGCATAAACTGGGAGAAAGGGTTTGATTCCATCATTATGACTTTTGTTTGAAGCATAAATCAAAGCTGTAGAAGTGTTGAATTAATTAACTTTTTATAATAATGGCAGGATGTGATGCATGCATTATTACGTTATAGTACGTATTACACTGTATATTTGTGTATAAAAAGACATTCAATAAAGATTTAAGCATGAATTTGGAGCATATCATGTCCATAAACGTGAATATGAAGAGAAAAAAAAACACTAAAAATGAAAATTATTTTTGGTTTTACCTGAATAGATTGAGCTATGTTTTCAATTGAGCTATGTTTTCAATTGATTGCTTTATATGATGCTGATTCATATTGATTTTAAAAAAAAAAAAGACAAATATTGTTAACAATGATAATAAAAAAATCATATATCATTTTAGTCTTCATCGCGAGCGCCCATTGAGCGTGGAGCTGGTCCTGTTGCCTTCTTGGCCATGCAAATCTGATCAACACGAAGGAGTGTGCAGGCGACTTCGCAGGCGAACTTCATGCCCCACTCCTTGACATGGGCAATATCCCAAGCGCCTAGTTTGATAGCGTCGCCGACCTCCATGTTAACTACATCGACACCAGCTGTAGCATCACCCTTGTTGTGGGCGGCACGAATCTTTGTCATAAACTCTGAGATTCTGATGCCAGAGTTTTCAGCAATTGTCCTTGGAACGACTTCGAGGGACTCAGCGAACTTGCGGATGCCGTACTGGTCCATACCTGGACGAGATTCGGCGAACTTGGCGATCTGGACGGAAAGTTCCATCTCAGAGGCACCAGCACCGGCAACGAGTGTTGGGTGTTCTGTCAAAATGCGGAATGAGTTGACGGCATCATCGAGTGAGCGCTCGATATCATCAATAACATTTGGTGTTGCGCCACGGATGATGACTGTTGAAAGGCCACCGTCGGCTTCGAAGATGACGATTGGTGTAGATCCAATTTCGCGAGCTTCGACTGACTTGCAGTGGCCGATTTCTTCATCTGTTGGGGCTCCAATGCGGAGGAGTGGGACAGCCTTGACGGCGCGTGCAAGACGCTTGATATCCCAATTTGATGGAAGCTGGACAGCCATGATGCCATGCTTCTCGAGGTAGTGGACGCCGAGCTCTGTGAACTTGGACTGGCAGACAACGACGTTGACTCCCTTTTCCTTGATTGAGAGAACCATCTGCTCCATCCTGTTTTCTTCGGAGAGAGCGAAGTTCTCCATCTGCTTGCCGGATGTGAAGACTGTGGACATCTTTGTGTCTGTCTCAGCGAAGTCGAAGGAAGTTGCGAAGATTGCGATCTTGACATCTTCCTTGCGGCGGATTGTGCCGACGACTTCACGTGGGATAGCGAATCCCTTGACGACGAATGAATCCTGGATTGAGCCACCGAGGCATTTAGCGTATCTAACATTATCAACATTGAATTTAAGCTGGTGGTTTGGATAAGCCATCAAGCAAGCATCAGCGGCGATGTCAGCCAAGAAGTCTGCGTCTAAGTATTGGTGAGATGAAAGTGGTGTCTTTAAGCAAGCGGCAACGCTGGCCTTATCTTCGACGTTGAATTTATTTGCGATCTGAAGTGTTGGAAGAATGCGGAGAGCTTCAGCGAGAGCCTTCTGGTAGCCAGCAACGATATCTTTTGTGTTGATACCAGCGCGAACTAACTCAGTAGCACGGCGGAGGAGCTCACCACCGAAAACTAAAACGAAATTTGTGCCGTCACCGACCTGTTCGGCCTGCATTTGTGATGCTGTAACAAGCATTTTAGCGGCTGGGTGTTGAATTTCAGCCTCGTTCAAAATTGTTGCTGCATCACCTGTAACATACAATTTGCCGAAGTGGTTTTTGATGATTTTCTTCATTCCATTGGGGCCAATTGAAGTGCGTGTAAGTTCACTTAAATCAACGACAGCATCGATGTTCTGAAGAAGAACTTCGTCAACACCAGAGAAATAACGGGTGCCATCCTTGAAGAAACCATTAAATGACAACTTCTTAGCAGCCATTGTAAATGTGGTCAGGTGAATTTACTCATGTTCGTTTATTAATTTTTTTTTCTTTTTCTTTCTTTGATTTTATTTGTTCTTTTATATTAATGTATAATTTAAATTCTATATTTGATAATTTCACAATATTTTTGATTATTTATTGGGTGAAACATTCTTATTTTGGATTTTTGATATTATCATCTTATAAAGTATATCTTTGCTTTTAAAAATATATATGAGAAAACTGTCTAATTCTATAATATTCGAAATTCAATTAAATTCTATATCAATCAATCTGATATTAAAGGATTATTTCATCAACGATGTATATAAATATTAATGAAAGATCTGATGCTCTTCGGGAGAGGATCTTATTTTTTCCCTTAGATATGGTGCTAACCTCGGACTATGGAGTTGAGGTCTTGTTCCATAGTTGAAACTGATGATATCTAAATGAAATAGCAAGTTTCTGCACCAGTGATTTATAAGAATTTTGTAATAATTTTATCGTAAGATTTTCATCGAAATATTTGATTTTTTAGTTCGTATTTTACAAAATGCGATATATCTCGTTCAATTTTTGAGATAGATGAATTTTAAATAATATATTAGATAATATTATTAGATAGCAGTAATAATATATGTTTATTTGCAATTCAAAAATTTTTATGTGAAAAAATTGGATTTAAAAATGACATGTAAATTTCTTACATGACAAAAATTTTAAACTTTTATATAACGAAATGGATCCATTGTACAAATCATTAAATTACTTGAGACTTCGCAATTACACGAAGTGCTCAGAGGCCTGCAAATCAATACCGACGAATCAGCAGAAAGAAAAATGGTACATAATTTGTAAAGCGAGAACAGAAGAAAGCTGGACAGATTTTACCGAACCAGATGACATCACCGCAACGGATATGGTGTTTGATGAAAATGTTATCGCAAATGTTGCACGCCCTGGTACATCACTTAGAACTGGCGCTCTTCTGTCTCGTGGATCCAGGCCTATCACTCAAAGCGGTCGTCCAGTTAGTGGATATGCCCATACACGACCAGAATCTTCAAGAAAATTAACAGGAAATCCAACAACATCAGCAACTTCAAGATTCAGCCGTCTTGCTACAGCATCTCTTGCATTTTCTGGTGATGAGCCAGATATTACTTCCATAAATACAGAAAAATTTGCAAAAAATCCATTCTTATCTCGTATTTTAGTCGATTATTTACTACAAAGGTTAAGGGATCCAATTCGCGCAATTCAACTAGCTGCAAACTGCACAAAATTATGCGGTTTTGATGACTGGTGGTGGAAAAACAGACTTGGTGTTTCTTATTATTTACTTGGATTAAATCCTGAAGCTGAAGCCCAATTTCGCTCATCACTCACGAATTCTATCAGCATAGATTCTCGTTTGGAGCTTGCAAAAATATATGCTAAGCTTGATCAGCCAATTAAGGCATTATCTGAATTGGCCGTCGGATTTGATCAGTTTCCACAGGAGATTAGGTTTATTCTTGCGCAGGGCCGCATTCGCGATCTTCTCGGTGAATATAGCGCTGCTAGAGACTTATGGCGCCAAGCTTTACAAATTGATCAATCCTGCGTTGAAGCTGCAGCTTCTCTTGGTGCAGCAACATTCTATGAAGACCAACCTGAAACATCATCCAAGTTTTTCTCATATTTAAGGAAATTAGGAATTGTAAATACAGCTGTTCTTAACAATATTGCAATTTCAATGCTTTCATCAGGTGCTCTAGGAAGTGTTGGTCCTGCTATAGTCGCTGCTCTCTCAATTGCTACGAATGATGAAGAAAGATCTGATGTTTGGTACAACATCTCTCATATTGCGATTACTGCTGGAGATATGGCTTTAACACAACAGGCTTTGCTCATTTCCACAAGTTTGAACAGTTCTAACGGGGAAGCTTATAATAATCTTGGATTGATCGAACTGAAGAAGAAAAATGTACAAAAAGCACTCGCAGCATTCAGATCTGCTACAGAAGCCAATCCCGAAATGCATGAGCCTTGGTTTAACTGTGCTCTTCTATACCAAAGGCTTGGACAGCTCCAGGAAGCTTATCTGGCAGCTGAACAATCTGTGAAGCTTTATCCTACCTTCACTGAAGGTATTGATCTGCTTAAATCAATAGCAGCTCAACTTAAGTGACTAATTTGTATAAAATATGTGTGTATTCTATTCTCAATCCACCATTTTTACATACGACTTCTTTCTATCTTAGTTTCAGTTACAACTCCTCCCAGTTATTGGAAAATATCAAATTGAAATAATGTCTTATTTTTGACATGTAAAATATCAAATTGAATTGATACGACATGTAAATTATGAAAAATTATCATGTAAATTATCAATTTGAATATATTTGACACGTAAATTATTATTAAAAATTTGCAATGTAATTTCTTTATTTGTCAAATATGGTTATAAATCTGTTATGTAAATAATAATATGTCATAAATATTATGAGTGAATCAAATTCTTATGTACTGAGAGCAGCTATTGAATCACTCCAACACTATATTGAGACACAAATATCTGTAATATCAGACACAAGGAAGAAGTTAGTCTTTTTAAAACCCTCGCCTAAAGAATTAACGTTTTCCTCAACTAATATTGCAAGCTTTGATCCGGTTGATCCAAGAATAAAGAAAGAGTACCTCAACAAGAGGATGACTAAAATCGCAAAAATGCTCGAAATAATGAAAAATGAAAAATTACAAACTAAAATTTACGTACAGAATGCAATTGATTCGATGAGAAGTGAGAATCACTCATTAGAGCAACAAATTGAGTCATTATATCGTCGTTTACAAAAATGATTTTCGATATTTTTTTTTGTTTTGTTAATAAATGTTTTGAATATTAGATATTACAACAAATATCCTTTCAAATATATCGTTATCTAAGCTATATATTAAGATATTTGTTCTGTAATTGATGTATTTTTTATAAAACATCAAAAAATAGGGTCTGTATTTAATTCACCCCTGTTTTTTAACTGCACGTTTACAATGAAACCAATAAAAGAATCAATTGGAACTGAACAAATCCAATCTAGTACACTGAGTCACATTCTTAGTCATCAGTATTGACTCGATCTGAGATATCATTGATTTAATTTGATATAATTTTGAGATGAAGAAAATCTATATATTTGAAATATTCTAGTTGTATTGCATATGAGCATATATGAATAAGACAGCGATTATTGGTTAAAAAGTCAGCAAATAAAGAAAAATACAAACAATTTATTGTGCTAAAGGATTTGCATGTATTGTAATACTTTTAATTGCAGCTGGTCTTATGGGTTGATGATCTTCAAATGTAGGCATTCTTGAAAATGCTATAACATTATTTAATCCATAAATAACATGACCAAATGCAGTATATTTTCCAGCTAACTCTGGTGCACTACAAGCAGTGATGAAGAATTGTGAACCTACACCTTCTGTTTCTGCATAAGCAACATAACCAGGTGTTGAAAAATCGCCAAACGGCTCGACTGGTATTTTCTCGCCTGTTATACTAGATCCTCCATCACCTGTGAATGTAGGATCTCCTGTTTGAATTAAATAATTTTGCAAAACTCTGTGAAATGGACAGTGATCATAATATCCACTTGCACAAAGCATCATAAAATTTTCACACGCATCTCTGCATTCTTCGCAAAAGAGTTCAACTTTAATATCTCCAAGTGTAGTATGCAAAGTCAAACTCATTTCTGATTTTTGACATGTAATATGTCATAATTTTTATTTTTTGTCAAAATTCGCAAAACAAAATGCTTTGATATCAATCTATTAGATTATACTAATTTTATAGTTCAAAAGATTGATCCTTTCTAGTATAATCTATATAAATAGTTTCAATATCATATAAATTCATAATTATCAAATTATAGCTAATTCTTGGATAGAAAAGAGTTTTTAACTCTCAAACAACTATATAATATTGATGTTTCTATAGATTTCAAGATTTGGAAAATATGAAGATTATATTAATCATAGTTTCTAATATATTACCATGTAATTAAAGGATCTGCTGCTAAAACATAGCTTTCAACACGAGCATCATCTCTTCCCATTCTAATTCTCATCATTCCATTTTCTCCCCACTGTCTTCCATATTGGTTGAGAATAATCCAATAAGGAATCCCTTTTTCATGTCCCCAGCCTATGATTTCAACAGTGTGAGTTCTATCTGATAGGTAATCTCCTGGAGGATCCTCGAATAGACCTCCAGTATAGTATTTAAGTCTATCTGTGATAACAACTGATGCTGAAACAGGTCCATGCAAATAAATTTCTTTTTTGATTTCATCTACTGATGTAAGTTGTCTTGTGCTTCCTATTTTTGCTTTATAAAGTTTGGCTGTTGAACCATCTTTGCATTTTGAGCAAAATTCTGTTGAATAATTTAATTGTTTTGACCATGGATGACATTCTTCATCTGTGACACCATGTTGTTCCATAAAATAGTAAACTGTACGTGAACATCCACCTTCACAGCCGCTATTGAGTAAATCACAAGCAACAATAAATTGTGCTGAGAGAAATGTTTTTTGATTCTTATATTTGCATATTCTATGACTCATGGACTTAATTGGACCATATGCATAACAGCATCCACATTCTTGTGTTAATGGACCAAGATCACAATGAGGATATTCACGTAAAAAGTTATAATCATCTGGTATTGATATCTCTATATCATCATGGAACGATTTTAAGCTCTCCTCAATGATAAAATCCTTTGAAGTAATCAAAAATAATAAACAAAAAATCATTTGACAAAACAAAATTTACGTGTCAAAAATATTTTTCCTTCATTTCTGTTGAATATGAAATATATAATGCTTCTATCTGGAAAATTTTAGAATCTTTCAGACTTTCATCAAAAACTCATTCACATTTTTGAAATTGATGCAAAATGTTTTTAAAGCCAATAATATAGTTTCGAAAGAAGGTAAACAAATATTACTGTTTGTGTAGTAAATCGCACATAGCAAAAGCAATCTCTTCTTGATGATAATAAATGAATGAAAAATATGACATGTAATCTTTATTTACATGACAAACAATCAAATTTAATAGCTTTTGACACGTAAATTTTAATATTATTTACATGACAAATAATGAAATTCATATATTTGACATGTAAATAGTCACATTGGTTACACGACAAATTTTCAAAATGTCTCTTGAGGAACTCTTCAGACAAGCTGAATGCTTGGAGGGAGGCCGTAAAAATGGGACATCTAATACGATAGGTCTTAACCAAATTGGTGCTTTTTTCGATAAAGTTGCAACAGATCAAGATTATTCGATTGAAGGACGACTTTTCTTAGCACAAAGTGGCATAGATTCAGCAAAAATAGAACATCTTATCGAAGCTATCATTGCAGACGAGAATAAAATCACAAAAGAAAACAGTTCAGGAATAATTCAAAACAAATTTGAGCATATCCACTACCCACGACTGGCATCACAGCAAGTTGAGTATATCAGGCTGCAAAAAATGACAAATATGTGGCACGATTTTCTCGATGAAGCGTTAGAAGAGATCACAAATACAAGAAAATCAAGAATTGTCGTTGATACATCCATTAAATACTTCCCTTCTGACCCGAATACTGTCCAAATGTATCAAACGCGCGCAAAAGTCTACGCAACACATATGTCGAATTTCAAAAACCCGTGCCAGATTATTTCAGACTCCTTAGTTTCATTAAAAGAGATATCATTACTAGAGGAGCCAAATACCAAGTCACAGATTGGATTTTTCAATGCTCTTGATGCAATTTTGGATAAAAATTTCTTTACTAACGTTGATGACATCGGATATCAAGCAACTCTGCCTGATGGCATCAAAGCCATGGCAAACGGAAGTATTTCATTCATGCAGAAACAATATCGCGAAGAAAATCTCAAAAACGTAACAACTTACGATGCAATCGATTTGTTCGTTCAAGATAAATATCCAGATGGTATGGCGCCATGGACACACATCTGGGTTGCATTAAGAGCAGGATTATATGATTTGGTTGAAGAAATTGTCGAAAAATTCGCAAGAAACAAAGTTAAATCAGATTTACGCGATTTCATGGCTGCTTTGAAGACATTTGTAATTGAAAAATCAGAAATTCCAACTCCAGATGATAGATCTAAATTTGCAATCGACACAGCAGGTCTCCGTGATGATCCTTTCCGTCAACACTGCCTTGCGTTTGCTGTAGGCCAGGAAATTCCGTCTCAAACCTCAGTTATTTTATCAGCCGAAGATTTTGTTTTCTCGTTAATCCAGCCTCTTAGATTCACTTCTCCTAAGAGTGGAATTGACGCTTCACTCCGCAGATCAATCCAAGAAACAATTTACAACGAAGCAAAAATTGTATTTCCAGATTCCGGCTTTGTTTTACCATTTTTGTTGCTCCTTTCGCTCAATTTCAGTGCATGTGGTGATGAACTATCGAAGTGCACCATATATCCATGCGAAATTGTTCATGCATGCATCGCATTAAAAGCTGCAAATCTCTGGGACTCACCAGCTATTCAGAACATGATTGGACAGTTCGTCACATTCCTACCGAACCAGCTTTGCGGCCGAGCAGTTGATTATTTATCGTTTGCAGCCGACCACAAGTTATTGGCCGACTATTTGCTTCACCTCGAACCATCCATTGCTTCTCTTACTCTCGAAGGCCGCCCAGTTGCCGCACAGCTCCTTCAGCAAGACATTGCACAGTCAGTTATCTCAGTGCGCTCTCTCAAACTCGCATCAATTGTCGATGATGTCGAAGGATCTTTTCAGATTGTCGAAGGACTCGTTGACGGCGACATGCTTTCTAATGTTGAGTTATGCGAGGCAGTTTCAATCACAACAAACCTCTGCAAGAAGCTCCACGATCGTGGTGATGATTTGCGCGCAAGTCGTGCACAGAGATGCGCGTTTGCATTCGCTTTCTCTGCACTCGCTCAGTTGAACAACATCGGCCTTTCCATGCTCGATAAGCTCATAATCGACTGCGAGGAGTTGAACAAGACTGTTTACGATGACACACAGCTAGAAACGATGATCGTCAACTCAATTCGCTGCCTCTGCCACGTTGCTCGTGTTTTCTCGCATCTTCAGCGCGGAGACTCGAAAGGCGCGCTAAGACTTGCTGCATCAGCTCCACATGTTATTCCGACAAAACCTGAACAAGTCAACGGAGCTCTGAGGTTCGTCAGCCCTGAGAATATATTCAACAAGATAGATTTCTCGCAGGAATACATGGGTACTGACTTCGGCTACACTGTTCGCAGCGTCTTTGGATCTGACGGCGACATTTCTGTCGTCGGCGCAAAAGCATGGTCTGCATGTGTAAGGATGATCGCTGATGTATCAATAAGGCTCTCAAACGAAGCAAAGAGGTTCGACGATAACGAATCATATTCAGCTTTACAGAACTTCATTAGCTTGCTGAAGATCGATGAGTAACTTTTATATTATCATATTTGAATAAACATAGAAAATACTTTTATTTATTTTAGAATCTCCTGGTTTTTAATTTTTTTCTCATATAAAAATAATAACACCAAAACTATTTATAAGGTGAAGATATGAATATAGAGATTGCATTTTCTTGGAGTATACATAATCGTGTATAAGAATAATGGAAAAAGAATCTTATTATCCGCAGATAATAAATAAACACAAAAAATAATTATAAAAAAAATTCATTGGGATCTACGTAGAAGAAAAGTTTGAATGGTGATCAGTATATAATGATTCATTGTTTGTATTATTCTGTAAAAGAAATTGAGTAAATAAAATATATTTTAGACGATATTCGCGTAAAGACCGAGAGTATGAATGAATTCTCCACTTCTTGCAGCAACACATCCTCTAAATTCGCCTTTCTGTGAAGTGTCAAGTTTAATTTCGACGACACGCTTTCCATGGCTTTCTATTTCTGTTTCATGTGTTTCTAAAGAGAAAGGCGACTGCAAGTTGGCTCCCTCTGCCTCATTGATCTGCAAATCGAGTTCACCTTTGTCATTTATGTCGCACAAAACATCGACGTAATTTCTTCCATGAACGAAGTTTGCCAAGGACCACTGCACCTGAATTGGCGCACTTGAGAAGTTAACGAGTGACAAGCAGCGAGTTATAACAGCATCCGCTTGATCTATCTTAGTTCCAAACGAGACAAAATCACCTGCTGGGTTCTGCGTGTATCCGAATGTGTGCTTTTGGAATCCGAAGAAGCTGCCGAGTGCTTTGACGTGAAGTGGAATGTCTATTTCCTTGTATTGCCACAAATCTCTGATAATCAATTTCAGTTTTCCATTGTAGTCGCCGTGGATCTCGCTGTAGCACGCGACAGGAATGGATGTTTCCTTCATGCCACCGAGAGACTTGACTTCGCTGTCTCCGAGCATGAAAACTTTGTTGCAGTCGTTGATCATCTGCATGCGAACAGTGGACTCAACCTCGCACTCGTTTGCAATGTGTATCAGAGACTTCGACTCCTTGCAGATGACAAAGTCGCTCGAGAAGTCGACGTTTCTCGTCAAAAGAGAAACCTTTGGAGCAACAACTTTCGCGATAACAGCAACAGTATATGTCTTTCCGAGTATTTTGATCTTGATTGGCATCGCTCTGTCTCCTAGTTCAGCGAAGCAAACTCTCAGCTTAATAACCTGCTCACCGCCAAGATCGAGCTTGCCAACAGATGGAGAGGCTTGAACATAATAAGCTGAGTCAATTTCTGCCTCTTCAATCGATTCATCTTCTGGGCCCTGCAACTTGAGCTGAGTTGTTCCGCTAGGACATTCGACGTTGAATTGTGTCGGGAATGAGTTCATCAAAGAGATCTTTATCTCCGTGTCATAAACAACTGTCGGGTAGACTTCACCGATGTCGACGATTCTCTTATCTACAGAAATGATTGGTGAGTCGAAGATTGCGAAAACCGGGATGGCGAAAGTTGAATGTGGAAGACCATCTATTGGTGTTCCGCTCTTGTTGCACCACCAAGTGTGAAGAGTGATAATATCAGATAGAGCAGTCTGTGTGTCGAACTTCAATTCCATTGGAACTTCTTCCTTTGAATTCGCTTGCACGACAAATTTCGGCTTCGAAATATTCCATGCCGGATCATGCGGATACTCGATGACGTAAACAATCGGGCAGCCGTAGTTGTTGATTAAAGTCAATGTGTGCTTTGCAACTGTTCCTGTCAGTACCGATCCGAACTCAATGACAGGTGGATCTAAAACGAGATTCGGCTGCAAAACGTGTGTAGCAAAAGTGAAATTCATCGGTGTCGAATTTTCAGGTGGTACTGGTTTGACGTCATCTTTCGCGCGCATTGATTCGTCCTGCATGTCGAGTGTGAGCTGTAGGTTTGTGACTGATGTAGAGAGCTCAGACTTAGAAATCTCAGATGACCAGTGCTTGAGAGCGAAAATGTTCGGCATCTCATCTTTCTCGTTTTTGTCTTCTTCGCCGTTTTCGTTGAGTTCGCCAACTTTGTCTTCACCTTTTTCGTTGACTTCTGTGACTTTTGCTTCGTTTTCATCCTGGAAGGCGCTCATTGATATAGAATAGTGCCTCGAAGAAGGCCTCTGCTCGCCAGGAGTAGAACATGTCATCGCGACACTTTTGATTGGTGAATGATTTTCTCCGGCTAAGCCGATTCTCTTTGTCAAATTGCAGATCAAGTCGACTGCTGCGCGGTTGTTCGGCTGCACGTTGAAGACGAGCGGGGACGGCGAGATCGTGTTAGACTTGTGCCACTGCAGCTTGATGTCGAGGTTGGACTCGTTGACGACATCAATCGACTCAGTAGTTTCGACGTGAGGAACAACGGAGTTAAACAAGACGAGTGGCGGCTGAATCAAGACGCGTGGCGGGCCAGTAGTACCCTCAGCTGCAATGGTGAGCATCTTCCTGTTCGTCTGCTTGCCGGTTTCATCTGGAATCCTGTTCGCGGAGATGACTATGTTTGCTTTATAGAATGCGAACATTTTTGGCGAAAAAGTAACTTTAAGCGTGATTTTATCGTGTGCGCCGACCATTCCTGCGAGTGGGGACACGATAAACGGCGGCGGCATGTTCTTGACTATCTGTGTGTTGGTCCCTGGATAAAGAATTGCGAGATCTGAGCGAGTTCCTTCTCTTGGAGATAAAATTTGGACATAAAATGGATATTGGACGTCCGCTTTGTTGACAATCTCTACAACACGTGTTGTATTGACGTCTTCTGGTAAGAAAGGAAGGAATAAACGTGTGTCATCGGAAATTGAGAATCTTAAGTCTGGAACAGCTGCTTCTCCAACAGCGAGGAATGAGAATTTTTGTGGGAAATGCTCAGCAACAATCTCAAATGATGCTGTATGCTTTCCTGGCTCAACTGGACGGAATTTAACTTCAATTTCTTTAGATTCGCCATGTTGAAGCTGAAATTGCGATGGAATGAGTGTAAATGAGCCATTTGTGAACATCATGTTGTCATCACGACCAGTTGGCGATGAAAATGAGAAGAATGCAATTCCACCATCGTTTTTAATTGTGAATTTACCAGGTTTGAGTGAATGAACGAGTGTAGCTCCTAAATCGACAATATCAGGATGCTTAAGGCGCGGTGGATCACGATAACAATGTAATTTTACAATTGTTGGCTGAGCTCCGTTATCTGGAATGAAAACAATCTCCTGATCATAATCCTGAGGATTCGTTGGCTTGAAGTTAACTGTGAATTTAATTCCAAGACCAGAAATTGTTCGAGAACTGACGCTTGAGTCTTCGAAGCGAACTGAGAAAGCAGGATCATCAGGGAACTTAACCTGGAAGCCATGTGTCTTGAAATCGACGTTTTGCAGGTAAAATTCTTGTGAATATAATTGGAATAAATGAAAATTGACGACCTCCATATTTGCTGGTGTAGCTTTGAAGACAGGTTTAAGATTTTCTGTTGATGGAGACTTCTCTGCTGCAATTTTACCTGATTTTTCGAAAGTTCTTGAAAGAGTTTTTTGTGGAGTCTTCGGTTTGATGATTCTTGGCGATTTCTGAGAAATATTCTTTGTAGTTGTCATAGTTACAGGTTTATCATTCATTCCTACGTTAATTTTCTCTGGATTTTCGACAATTTTTTCATCAGAGCCGCTTAAAACGCCAACTGATAAACTAACTTCTGGTATTTTAGGAATTGTTAGTAATCCTAGCTCAGATATTGACTCCATATCATTTGTTTGTATTTTTTCGATTAAAGTATTGATATCTTGCACTTCTTTTTGCATTTGCTCAACGAGCCTTTGTTCGTCTTCCTTGGGCTCGCTGACTTGAGTGCCGTTGATGTTCCAACTCTGTATGAGATCCGAGAAATCCCATAAGTCAGTCATCTAACGTATCAAAAAAGTGTCATTCGTTATTATTTTTCATAAATTTTATCATAATTTTTGTTATCTACACATCACAAATATTTGATTTATTCAATTAATTCGCGTTTTTGATAAATTTTTACTCGAATTTCAATTATTGATCATATTCATTATGATTTTTGTTATTTATATATAATATATATTTCATATATGGAATTAATTTTTGAATTTCTTTATAAACTTTCAAAAAACGAAAATTTTACATAATTAAGACTGCACATGTTTAGTTCCACACAAGATGCATCTATTTGCACTTCATTGAATTTTAATCACCAATTATTGACAACCAAAGTTTACATGTCAAATTTTTGATTTTCTTATCAAAATCATGAAAAAAGAACTGAAATCTCTAGTTTAGTAAATAAAAATAATATTTATCATGTTAAATTTTGTTTTTAAAATTAATGGATTGATTTTCAATAAAATTCAGACGATTTGGATTCACATTGAATATATCTATCATATCCATGCAGAAAAATATGTGCGTAATGTTTCTTATTCTTTCATGAAATTTTCAATGTTGCAAAGAACATGATAAATATGTTACATATTTATACCGCAATATACGTTTACATAATATTAGCAATTTTGGTCATGTATAGTATAATATTAAAGGGATAGAAAATATTATTAAAGTTCGGCACAAGGTGCTTCAGAATCGGAGAGTTCCTTCTGGTCCTCCTCTTCATCAAGCATATCACTTGGATGGTAGCAGCAACAGCACATAATCTTTGAACATTTGTCACCAATCTTAGCAATGTTATTATGTGCGAGTGTTCCAAAGAAGATGAAAATAAAGCCAGCGAACTCAAGGAATGTCCACCAGTTGAGTGCTTCTCCGTATTCATGTCCTGTAGCGTAGTAAACAATAGCCATAACAGCCCAGATGACGATTGTCTTGCAAGCATCAAGGAGGGCACGAGATGTGGCATTAACATAGCGACAGTAAACGAAAGAAGACCAGTTGAAGAAAGCGATCGAAATGATTGTTAAGATTTGGAGGCCGAGAATTTGGTTGTTGTGGACTGTCATATATACAGAGTTCTTGAGGTCTTCAACGACGCCATGATCTGAGCCGTGGATCTTGTTGACGACTGGAAGAACAATGCAGCCAGTGATGATTAAGCCAGCGACGCCTTCAGAGCCTACGAGGAAGAGTGGCTGGATTGGAGAAATGACACCTTTAAGGAGTTTCTCTTCGAGAACCATCTGTATTGAAGAAAGGACCTGGCCGAGAAGTGTTAAGCCAATACCAGCTAAAGCTTGTGCTGGGAATGTTGGTGAGTCGCCTGTTGTCATATCTGCGCCAACTGTAGATCCACCAATCATGCCTAAACCGATCAAAGCGAGAATGACGCCAGAGATCTGGAACTGCCTTGGCTTGCGATGCATGAAGAGCCATGCGAAGAGGAGAGTGAAAACTAACGAGAAGCCACGGAGAATAGCGATGATTGAGGCGTTGCAGTAAACAAGGCCGATGCCAGAAAATGTTGTTGCGAGTGTATCAAGAGATGCGAAAAGTGTTGCGTAAAGAGGGAACCACCAATTTAGTCCGCCTGTTGGGTTTCTTAAAGCTTCTTCGCGAGAAACGAATGACATGGAGACTTTTTCTTCTCCAGCTGCTTCTTCCTTCTTTTCATCAGGTGCTGAATCTGAAGATTCCTTTTTTTCTTCATTTGTTGTAGAATTTGTTGATGATTCCTTCTTATCTTCGTCGGAATTGTTGTTCTGAGTACTCTTCTTGCTTGCCTCGATGTCCTTGGCAATCTGTGGGTCCTTTTGGTCAGTTGCTGCGTCAGATTTTGGTGATGTACACCAGAAGTACAAAACGAACAATAAATAGTAGATCATACAGAGACCTTCGGCGATGAACATAACGAATGTTGAAAGCCAAGGCTTATCGTACACTTCAGGTTCTCCCCAGTAATTTGTTGCTTTAGTTTGGTACATGACCTTTGATGCTGTGGTGTTGATTGTACCTGTGGCAAGCATAACACATGCCACAACAAAGATCGCGAGCTGAAAGCCCATAAAAAAAGATGAAACGATTTTTTCAATAGAAATCTTTTTTTTTTCAATATTAACAATTGTGAAATCAGTTTCAAAGCGCTGCCTCGGACAAAACATACACTTTAAAGCTATTAGATTAATATTATAAATAATCTGGCAAATCATGGTCCCATTTCAGAGCAAAATCATCCCCGTTATTAATTTTTTCATAACCGACTATGAAAAATGCTCCCTATAATGTGTAGATTACTTTAGCTTCAAATGGGATTGGAAAATAATTTTTTACAATTTATCTTTACATAAAATGGAAAACATTTTAGCAAGCTATATACCAAATTGCGAAACATTTTAAGTTTTTTCTTGACATTGTATGAAAATTGAATGGAAGATAGGCCATGTCTTGATCGTATGAAAATAAAAGAATTGCTAGCTCATCTCTCGCTAAACATTATTGGCATTGGTTCTCACAATTATAGATTCGTTTCTGGCTAGTTTTGACGAATTTTTATTTTCAAAATCTCGTAATTACATAAAAACAATAAAAGTCTAAACTATTCCTAAAGGCCTAGATATCAATTTTATTTAATGAAATAATAAAAATGGGAAAGGACAAAAATTGCTTTAAAAATATGATCGTATGTTGTTTGTTTACTTCTTTTTTTGTCTTTACATGTAAATTTTATATGACCAAAACTTATAGAATTCATTTCCGATTACTTTCTGAGGAGTCTCCCAAATATTTGTGAGGAGTTGGCTGTCAAGATTTTTCTCAAACTGAATTTGAACCTTTGTGCCATGATTCTTAATATCTTAAAGCGTTTATTGGCATTATTTGATGCATTTAGTTATAAAAAAAAATTACAAATCAATATTTTTTTTTTTTTGGTTATCAAAATTACACGTGTTTTGAGGTTATAGGTATTATATTCGTCCTCGAAATAGGACTTCCTACCAATCTATATGAGAAGATTTACTAAATGTGATTAATAATTATGTTTGTTTAACTGTTATTATTGCTATTATAATAGGTATATATAGATGTAAACGATTTCGTATTCAGTTTGCCTAGAACATGTTTAATATGAATGGCAGATGATTTGACTGTGTATTTCATATTTAGTTGATGATAAATAAACACATAGATAGTGTGGATGCAGATTATCAAATAAAAACAATATACATCCCTGATTCAAAATGTTCGAGTGAAACCAACATCCTATATCATAATGGATGGTCCTACATGTCTTAGAATCACTGGAAATTCGTTTGATTAGTTAAAAACTCCAACCTCATTCTATTTCCCAGTAATCCAAATTTAAGAGTAATTTTCACGTGGCAAAAAAATTTAGCAATATTTGTCAATCATTATTACATGTCAAAAGTAATTTTATTTGGGATTTTTTTTTCATTTTTAAAATAATGATAACAGCCAAATAAGTAATGTTATATTTAATGACTAAAATTTATAATTTTACATGTCAAAATAATTTTATTTTTTCTGCTTTTTCTATTTTATAAATCATGATCAAAGCCAAATAAAATTGAGTTTTTACGACTTTTGAGAATTTAATTGATACGACCAATATTTGATTACTTTACATGTCAAAATAATTTTATTCTATTAAAGCCAACAAAATCTAGTTTTTACAATTTTTTGAGAATTTAATTTATACAAATAATATTATTAATTTACATGTCAAAATAATTTTATTTTTATTTTTTTACATTTTAAATTTTGTGAAAGAAATTAAAGAAATCTAAGATTTTATGACTTTTAGAGTATTTAAATTCTAACTTTACATGTCAAAATAATGACATTTCGCTTTTATTTTGTTGATTTTTTTCGTGCGAAATATAATGGGAAATGTCAAACAATGACATTATATTGCTTTTCAAGATATTTTACATGTCAAAATTCTTATTATTTTATTTTTATGTGTTCGATATATCTGTTTTACAGTTTCGCCAATTCTAATACAGTAGTAAGATTTTAGCTAACCTCTATATATGGATGCTTATCATCAAAAGATCCAAAAATGATCCACCGGCGCAAAAACTTTTTATTTTTATTTTTACTTGTCAAAGATTTTTTATAAACCTCTCAATATTTATATAAAATGTCAAATTACCCGTTTTTAAATCACTTTTACGTGGCAAATAAATGTAAACTATTTTTTCCTTTAAAAATAGTTTATTTAGTATATAAAACATATGACCTTTTTCTTTCTCAATTTTTTTTTAATTTATAAATTTTATTATGAGTACTATTCTCCGCGATCTCGAGAACATACACGAGCGTTGTGAGAATTTTTTAGAAGGCCTTTCAGAGAAGAGGCCGTCTGTGGTGAAGGAGCTCGATGCTTGGCTCTCCGGGCTCTTCGATCAAATTCAAAATCAGCGAGTATTGAACCAGCAGCTTAAAAACGAAGTTCCTTACTTGTACGAGTTCTTCCAGAAGGCAATTGTCCTAATGCTTAAGAATTGCTCGCCAGGAGCAGTCGGAGTTTTATCGATTTACATCATCCAGTTCGTTGGCTACAATTTACTCAACGAAAACCCAGGGTATGTCGACCTCCTTCTCCTGTTATTCAGCGATAGCGACTTCTTAACTAAGTTTAGAAACCTTACACCAGTCGAATCTGAGCAATACAACGCTTTGATGAGCGGAGCCTACGAGGGTTACATTGCACACCCACACGACTGCCTGTTTGGCAAGAAATTGGAGTCTGGTGTCGATTTCATTGCATTAACTTGCCAGAATTTTGGCAGAAGAGGATATTTTTCAGTTTTACTATCGACAATTTTAAACGCTCAAGACTTCTCACAGGTTGATAGCTGTATCCAGTTCCTATATGCATCATTTAACTCGATGGATGATAATTTCAGGCTATTTTTAGGAGTTTGGTTCGCAGCAAACCTAGGAAACCAGAATGATGAACGCTACGAAGGATTTTCTGCTATTCATTTGACGAGATTAATGTTCTGCATCTCTGTACAAGATCAATGTTTGGATATTTCATCGACATTGTATAGCAATTGTTTGACAGCAGCAGCTTCAGCCAATCAGCCTTCTCTTATCATCGAAGAAATGGTCGAAATTACAAAGCAAACAAATCATCATCCAGTAATCGACAAAATTTGCGGCCACATCTTAAATTTGTTATTACAGACAGATATTAATGTGATTGCAGATCTCATTATCGCTACAACAAAGTACCTTGAGAATTCAGATTTCTTAGATAAAGAATTTGTTTATCAGCACGTTGTCCACAACGCTTACATCATCGAAAATTTGTTCCCAATTCTCCAGAGCGCAATGAATTTCACTGAGGTTTATATGTATCTGCGTGAAAATATTCAACAAAACTTCAAATTCATGCTTAAACTCTTCCCAGTGCTTGATCCGACATCTATTCCTACAATAGGCGATGATTTACTCACAATTTTGTTCTTAATGCCACGAGATGAAGTAGATGTTTTTATTCAAATATGCGCATTGAACCAATTCAAGCTTTTCTTCGCTAATTCCTTGATGATCTACTTGGACAACAACAAGGACTGGAACTACGACACTTTAGACTTGGTTTCTCGTGCAAGTGAATTAGTTGACATCGTCGACAGGAATAAAATCTTCAGGATCATCATCAGGACCATAACCGGCGACAAGATAATCAAGATACTCAACGATCATAACTTAATTCCTGTTCTTGACCTCAATGCAGTGATTAAAGCATCAGATGGCTCTCCTTTGGTCTATAACTTCATCAGGGAGAGATTTTTCGACAGGGTTTTTGAAGTTTCACCAACTTTGCCTAGGACTTCCGGTTCACTTTCCTTGATTTTCGATGCATTTCTCACAGAAAACGGATATCTTGCGATTTCACACCCACCATACAATCCAAAGCACAGAGATGCCATGTGGAATGCGCTTTTCATGTCCTATACTATTGGTGCTCCATTCTATTTGAGACTTGCAGTCAGATTCTTCTCAGGATATGCAATGGTGAACCCACAGCAGTTCGCAAGCGATGTAATGATGATTATTAAGAGCCCTAACTCGAAAATGCTCGCTGCTATCATGAAGAAATTCGATCTTTCTAAATTTAATCCGAAGATTTTCTACGATCAGCTCGAAACAACACCAGAGGCGATGATTGCTATCCATTGCATCCAAAATAAGCCAACTTACACATACGATGAACAATTAATTCAGAAAATTAAAACAACATCATTGATAGAAAGAGCAGTAATACTTGATGCTGCCATTATTCACGCTTCTGATACTTTCTTCGCACTTCTTAAGCCAAACGCAAGATGTTTACTTGATGTATTTTCAGTTGCTTCGAATAACGTTGGTTACATGTACGTAATGAGGTTAATCGCACTCATGACATTCAAGCGTTGCCCAATCGACGTCAACAGACAGAATCTCGACGTAGTTGCTGATTTCGCTGTTATGTGCGGATATAAGGATTTGTTCGAATTGGCCGTCGGCATGTATCCGGCTGACAAACCAGCTGCAATCAGCGACTTAGTACAGACATTTAGAGGCACAACAAGAGATTTCGCGATGACTGCTGTCGATTTCCTTTTAACAGGCGACTATGATAACGCTAAGATATCAGCTTGCTTGAGGTGCTGCACGGCAGAGTCAATGCAGGAGATTATTCCTAAGATTAAAGATTGGTCTGATGAATTCGCTTTAGAAGTCTACGGAAGATTCAAGATGGTTGTCGACACAGGCAGCTGCACACCAAGACTCGTTGAATTAATCTTCGAACGCCTTCCAATGTTGCCGCAAATCAATGCTGACATGGTTTCTTACTTTTTGTCGAGTGATTTCCCATACTACTTGAGATCAGACAACGCTATCAGGCTTTTCTTCAGCAGATACAAATCCGGATGCGGCCCATTGTTACACGCGATAGATACAGCGCAGCCAACGCCAGCGTCATCAAAGAGAACAATACTCGAAAAATTCGACGAATGCCCATCACTTAATTCGACACTTTACGCATTGGCAAATTATCTTCCAGTAGTATATGTCTCAACGACACTTCTCCCTGTGTCTCATTATTCAATGGACTTGACTAGAATTGCTTTCGCATATAATCCAGTCATCCAGAGCAGTTTTTCAAAGCAGATGTCAGGAATTACAAAAGTCACAGATGTATACAAGAGGATTATCAATCTTTTGCCACAAGAAATCAGGCAATTGACATGCTTCATGATTGGCGATGAAGATATTTACGATGTCATCGAAGTCAAGCTCGTTGACGCTTACAGGTCATTCCTTAACACTTTCTTCAACATCAACGGCCACAAGAGGAAGATGGGTCATCCACCTCCACTCCTCGCCATTCACTTAGAACCGCCGACGAAGGACCACGAGATCAGGGCTATGAGCGTGCCACCGAAAGTCGATTTCAAGGAGTTCATCGAAGACAACCACACTGCTACAATTTACGAGCTCCACGCTGTTGTTGCGTTCCAGAGAAGCGACAGGAAGAACTACAACGCTTTTGTGACAAACTCTTCCGGCGGATTCTACCAGTACACAGAGGACAACTGCACGAGAGCGTCTTCATTGCCGACGAATTTCGTTCCTGAGCTTTTGTTCTACAAGAGAGTCGACATTGAGATCGAGAAGCCAATCTTCTTCTCTCACTTCGGTGAGTCCATCAAGAACGACATCAACAACCAGGACAGGACAATCTCGAGGATCGTTGAGTTTGACGAATACGTGTTCGATGACTATAACAGGACAAGAGCGTTTTATCTGTTGGCTTTGAGTTTGTTGAGGAAGTTTAATGTGCAGACCTTGTTTAAGTCATTGAAGGATGACAAAAACTTCGCTGGCGTTTTCTTCGAGACAGGACTTGATATAATCGTCAAGCCACACATCTTCGACACCGTCAAAGAAGAGATAAAGAGCATCGCACAGAACTGCCCAGCACCTGATGAGATCTGCAGGACAATCTTGCCGGGAGTCAATCAACCTCAATACGTTGAGAACGTCATGCACGTGATCATGAACTTGAGGCTTTCTCCGGACATGGTTTATTATGTTGTGCAGACAATCAGAACCACGAAGGAAGTCGCAGCGAAGTTGCCTGGATTCGCACAGTTCGTTGAGCCGCTCTTCAACGATCCAAACAGAGGAATGATCATCCTCAATGACAAATACTTCAATCACGCATGCAAGAAGGCGAAGCTCCCAGGATACACGAAGTTTGCTGCAGCTAGAAAATAAATGTTTTTTAATATTACTTATTAGCAAAACATAATCAATCTTTTTTCTATCATTTTATTCCATTGATTATGATTTTTTTTTAATCTGAACACCATCAATTGTCATAAAGTTGATGTTTTTAATATAGGATGTCGCAAATATATTTATCATCTTATGAGTTTATAAAGATACTGTTGTTTTGATTTCATCACTATTTCATATTTACTCTTTCTTCGATCGAATATTTATTCCTGGCTGTTTTATTAACGATGATTAAATTGAGCTATAAGATAATAATATCAATGATAACATTTCACAATTTATTATTGATTTTATCATGGTAAAATAGTTTTTTAATCATAACAAAAAATTAATTTTCTGGTTCTAAAAATTGAAGCAGTGCTGTGCATGCTTCTATTTGAGGTTGGTTTTCTAGTGTGTCTAAAAGAGATGATAAGATATCTATTGCTTCGCATTGATGGAAAAGATCAATGCTTTCTGGAACAGATTGCAAAATCATTGATAAAGCATTGCATATTGGAATGATTGTTTCGACATCATCAGCCTCCAAATACATAAACAACGGAGAAACAACAATTCTCCATATTGGATCAATCAACTCTTTTGTGTGTATAGAAGCTATGATGTTGCAAATGAAGACAACCAAAGACTTCCTTGCCTCAAACGCTCCTTTTTGCGAATCTTCGCATATAATGTTAATAATGTCTTGAGTCACGATATGGTCCAAAATCGGCTGCTCAGCCATTATCGACTTATCGAGTAAACTTATTGCGATGTTCTGCAAAACGGGATAATCAATGACAATGAATTTGTTCAATATGTCGACAATTCCTTTCCTTATCAAAGTAACAACAAAATTAATGTCATCGATGTCATAAATTGCGCATAAAGGAAGCAAAGCTGCAGAAATCATCAGTTCATCTACTTTTTCCTTTTCATTTTTGCTAATGTGATTATCAATAACACTTAACAGTACATTAATTAAATCCGTTTCTATGAAATTGCTCGTGAAACTTCGAACAGAAAAATGTTTTCCTAAAACAATTAAAAAATGACTTAAAATCTCAGGAAATCCTGAATTAAGTATTCTTATTGCGAGCTGCACTGCATTTGGTACAATATCGGGCCTGTTAATCTCTACAGACGCCGAGAATAAGTCAACACATATTCTAACAATCGGTCTCGTGACAATTTTTTCGTCCAATGAAAACAAAAAATTAAACAAATTCGAATTTAAAATTATTGCGTGAAATTGCCTTGTATCTGTTCTGTAAATGTTAGTTATTGCAATTAAGCCGTATTTAATCAAGGCAGGATTAACAGATATGATGGAAATGATCAGGTTAATCAGTTCTGTCGTTAAAATATAGTTGCAAGAAATTTGTCGTGGTTTTGAAGCCAATGCAAAAAGAAATATTGAGTCTGGAATAATTTGATCGTCTATTTCATGCTTTAAAAGTGCTTCTCCAATCTTGGAAATGAGTTGAACTGGAATAAAATCAGTAATAATGTGAAAAGGAAATTTTGAGCATATTTTTGCTAAAATTGGGATGTTTTCAAATGATTTTGCGTATATTAATGAAAATAATCGCTGAATTTCTTCATTTGTCTGTGAATCTGGAATCGGAAAAATATTTTCTTGAATTTCGCACTCATCTTCTTGTTTTTGATATATATTTACTCTATTTCTTATAGTATTATCTTCTATTTTGAATTCTTCCATGTTTTATTTTAGAAGGCAAATTTATCTGGGAAACAAATAAAAAATGAATGCAATAAACGGTTCTGTGGTAAAAATATCGACATTATAAACCAATCTTGACAATATTTGGCAATGATTTCATTTGATTTTTATTTTATTAAATTAGATGCTTATTTAAGTCAAACATATATCTACGAAATAGTTTAAAAATACTTTAAATCATACCATATGTATTTATTTAGTCCAAATCTATATTTATTTTTTAATTTTGCAAGAACTAAATATATCATTACTATTATAGAAATTAGAAATGTTAAGAAACTATTAGAGAGATAAAATAATATCTATACATTCTTTAATATAGACAATTTATTATGATTATTTTATCCAAAATAAGAACTTAAGCCTCCCATTAAAAGTGATGGCATAAGAGAGCCACCAATGAGTCTATGATTGTTATTGTAATTAGGATCGCATGTATTTTGACTTATACAATTTAGATTATTTGAAACCATAAAACGATGATTAATAATATTAGATCTATAATCTTCCGAGTCTTGAATAGCACTGAACTCTATTTGATGCAATGTATTGGACATATACTTCGCGTTTATTGTAATTGTGAAATCGTGCCATTCAGAGTCTTGTTGGTTCTTTAGTACATTCATGTTCATGAGAACCATACAAAGTAGTATAATAATCTCCAAAATCAATGACAGAATCGGTTTCAGAATGATCGCATTCGAACATGTATCGAAAATTTCACATTATCACAATACTATAAATCTGATAATGAAATATGTATATGTCAATTACAATCAAACATAAAAACTAATTTTATATAAACAAAAAATCTAAAAACTCTATAAATTTGGACATAGATCTCTTGGCAATAATCTGCAGTGTCCATCCTGCGTGATTATGCTGAATATTGCTGACTCTTTGATATAGTTAATAGCGAGAACTTGGCAGCGGCAGTTGAAAACAATGTCTCCTAATTCGAGCTTGAAAACTTCGAAAACTCTGATTCTTCCTTTATCATCTGCGATTGCAACATAATCTCCTCCATATTCCTCCAATGTGCACCATGCAGCGACGGTGAAATCAATGTCGCATCTCTTCAGCAAGTTTCCATTCAGCGAAAGTAAAACCAATTCACGATTGCACTGGCACAAAACGAATCCCCAAAGTCTCGTGATGATCATCTTAAGTGGAATATTACCAATCGCTGTGCACCAAAGGAACGTTGAATTAGTTGTGTTGCAAATAATGGTTCCAGACTTAGTTCCAGCGACAGAAATTGCATAGCCTTCGGATACAGCGACTTGCGTCGTGTAATCAGAATAATTTCCTGCGAGTTTCTTTAAGTTAGTGAAGCCTGGCTTCCAAAGATACATGTCTCCTGAATGAGATGATATAAGTAAAGTGTTGACATCACTGGCTGACCTTTGAAGATTGAACGGTCCAACGTTTATCTCTTCCACGCCTTTCTCACTGAATATTGTTATCGTGCCTTTTTCTCCATCAGCGATTGCGAGGGCTCTGTGCAGTCTCAATGCAGCCCAGTGCTTCTTCTTTGGTGGGAATTTGTAGCCTAAACTTGTGAATGTAGATCGCTGAGGAGTTTCGATGTTTACACTGTATCTGACGACTTCACCGTCAGAACAAATCGATACATAAGAGATGAACTCGTAGTTGGAGATAATTATTGATGTGGCAATGAAGTCTGTCCTTTCCAGACTGTAGTTGAATGGAACTGTCAGTGCTGATGTGTTTTTAGAGCTGTTCCTCATAGGGTGAGGCGATGGGAAAATCATTGGAGGCATGTGTCCGGCTGTTTTCAGTGTGTTTTGGATTGTTTCTGCATTGGTTTCTGTCCATGATGACCAGACATCTTCGTATAAGACTGGATTATAAATATTTGTTCCATCTTTGCCGCGAGATTTGTAGCCGAAAATGATGTCAATCCACTCATGAAGATGTTGGGAAACATATTCGCTTTCCAAAGCCTTCCTGTTGTAATAAACGAACTCGTAAGCGTTCTTGGCCCATTTTGGAAGTTCTATGTTTGTGAAATATTCAGGAGAGTAGAAAAACTCTGGAGTGAGTTCAACAGAATTCATTCCACTGACGATTTTTTCAATAGTTTTCTCAATTGATTCGAATTTGCCAAGTGAAAACTTCGAATTGTCAGTTGTGTCAAATGGTGGAATTTGGCCGAGGAAATACTTGACGTATGATGGGTTGACAGGAGCTGTCATATACATGAATCCGTTTTGGTCAACAATAGACTTTGAAAAGTTCCTGAAAATTGACGGATTTGTTAAATCTAATGTTTCACTCTTCATGTCCATAACAACCCAAGGCATAATAGGATATAAACTCAAATCGTGACAAGTTCTTCCTGTGAATATGTTGAGTCTCATCAAGTACTCGAAGTTCGTCATCTCCCTGTTGACCCACATTTTAGTGAAAGACAGCTGCGGGAAATAATTCTGCATCGAAACGGTTTGTACTGATCTGATTTGGAATTTCATGAAAACTGGCAAAACACTCGAAAGCTGCAAAGGAGAAAAATCTAGCAACAATGATTTCTGCTCTTGGTAGAAGATTTCCAAGCTGTTTGTTCTGTGCAGCCTGTTTCTAACTAAAACACATGATATATCTTTCATTTGAATTTCGAAGATTTTGTCAACTTTTGTCAAAACGATTTTGTCTGGAAAAATCTGTAGTGCAGCAGCTTGTTCGCCTTTCACCCTTACGTGCAAACAATTAAATAAAGCAACACCTTCGATTTCATTTGGTATCTTTAATTGCTCGGAATTTACAAAAGAATTCGAAGAAGGAATCTTGAGAATTGGCTGAGTGAATCCCAAACAATTCGAGAAGCTTCTTGAAGGTGGCTTCATTTCGCATAAATACTTCCACGTTGTATTCGTGTAAGAATTCTGTCTGCAGAACCTCCTGATCGCTCTGTTCGCCATCTGGTTAGTTATATTGATTGTCTGAAGATAAACATCAATGTCAAAAGAAGATAAACCAACATCAGCTGTTTTCATTGAAATGAATGAATTCACACACTGACTTTTTCCTGTCTCCATTATCTGCTTTAGTATATTTCTGAAATTCTGCAAGCCGATGATAAACTGTCTGTTCATGCTTTCATAGAAACCAGGCAAAAACTCATTGACTTCCTCAGTCAATTCTTTAGATCTTTTAATTGGCTCATTCAATGAAATTAAGTATCTAGTCCAGAATTTCATTTCATCATCGAAATGTGGCAAGTTCTGTAATAAAGCCAAAGTTGAAGCGAATAAATTCTTGTCTTGAATACTTGGGGCATCATCCATTCTCAGCATGAATTTGTAGTTTTGCAGTTCGAATTTAGACGAGAAAACTTCGCGAATGTCAACTGCAGTCAACAGCCTTTGTTCTCTTATCAATGTTGAGACACTGTTTGTTACATCAAATAACGAAAATGGTGAGCTTTCGAATAAAGACTGCAATGCATCAGTTGTGTTTGGACCATTGATCCTGAAGAATAAATACTTGATGCATCTTCTTATGAATAAACTGTTGAGCTTCGTCATTTCTAAGCTTGCAATTAAAGGAACTATTGTTTCACAAAGAGTTCTGCCGAATTCTTCAACACAAAAATCAGATATATTCGCAAACAAATCGATGATAATGAAAATGTCGTCGATGATTGTTATCTGCGGCTTGACGAAGAAAATTTTGATAATCATGTCTCTTATTATCGGCCAGCATTTTTCTGTTCCATTAACTACCATTAAAATCAGCCAGAAAGCCCACATCTCGTTCTGAACTAATATTGTTGCCTCCTCGTGTGTGAATTCTATTTGAGAAAGTTCGTCTGTGAATGAATCCAATTTATCCAAAGCATTCGCCAATAATATCATTAATGGATAAATCAAATGATGTGTCTTGAATATCTGTAATAATGATTCGTAAAGTTTTTCAGTGATAAAAGCTCCTGATATCAAAGAAACTATTGAATTGATGTGAATCAAGAAGAAATCTTTGACACTCATTGCATATAATAATTTGACAGCTGTGACAAACCTTTCTTCACTTGCTGGTTTCATTTGGTGATAGACAAGCTTAGAAACATGCGGCGGAAAGTCCACTTTGTTCGATTTAACGATATCAGTTAATAAACACATCAGGTTGATAAC
The DNA here is from genome assembly GCA_008369845.1 of Trichomonas gallinae. Lineage (NCBI taxonomy): Eukaryota > Parabasalia > Trichomonadida > Trichomonadidae > Trichomonas > Trichomonas gallinae. The sequence goes on along the minus strand of MRSU01004923.1, from coordinate 17,956 downwards.
CTGCTGCACATCTGAGCACGTCGAACAATGTGAGATGATACAAACAGCATCTTTCGTCGTGAACTTGAAAACAGACATGGAGAAAATCAATCTAGAAAGATTAGTCCTGCACTGCTCAATGTCAAGATTTGCCGGACGTTTTCTTTCACCGTTTGCGCGGATAATTTCGATTTCTATTGGTGTGTAGTAGAAATACAATCTCATTATAGCTAAAACTTGCGAAATAGTTATGCAGCTCATGAATGTTGATGGGGAAGTCGAAAACAAAGCATTCGACCAATGTGCAACAATCCTGGATAAATCTCTAGCCTCGCAAACGCACCATAATTCTGGGTTGAATAAAATGTTCGAAATAAGAGAACGAGTTATAGCAGATGAATTGCATTTCTCAATAATCGTGAAAAACTTCTGATATAATGAATATGTCAGCTTAGCTGGTGGTGCGTTCATCAAAAGGGCGGCAACAAGTGGGAAAATATCAACGCTGTTTGCATTGAGGTTAGGAATGATACATTGTATCAAATCAATTAATTGAGGTGGAAAATGGGGAGGCATTGTATCCATGTAAGCAAAGAAAGGAACCAAATCTGTAACTCTTGCAGTGAACATTTCCAATAATGACTGTTGTAACTCCATTGGTCCTTTGTTGAGCTTCGTTGTAATTCCTGATGCGAAAACTGTTGGAGGGTAAGAGAAAATCGCGAATGTTCCGACATCACTTGCTCTTGCGCCAATCATGTTCATCTCTTGAATTGTCTTCTTGTCGAGGCATTCTCCAAAGAACCACACGTCGCCGATTCTGCAGTCGAACGATGTATCTTCTGGATTGGAAGCAACTCCGCCGATTCTGATTCCAATGTTGCCCTCGTGGAAGTTAGATAAAGCGACTGAGTATGTTTGTAGTAATTTTCCATTGATATATAACGAAACAGTCGAAAATCTGTCAGCTATATTCACGGCAACAGTCGCAACGAACCATGTGCATGATGGCATGGTTTGTGATAAAGCTGCATAGCTTAATCCGTTAGAAGAAAAAATGTTGCATAAAATACTTGTTCCTGATAAATGCAATCTGAATATTATATCTTCTGAGTCATTAATCTGTATAATTTGTGGACATCTTGTCGACATCAATGCAGCAGGGCAGTCGTTTTGCAGCCAGAATTGTATCGTAAAGCCACCATTGATATGATTAGATTTGACGCCAGATATGTCAACACTTATCGATGGATCTCCGAGAGGTGTAATGACTTTGGGAGCCTGCATGACAAGTCCCAATGATGAGCCAATCTCTTTCATTGCCGAAACAGCAAAATCAGAGAAGCCTCTGTCGGAATCTGGTGAAATAACAGATAATAAAGACATGACAACTTGCGGTGATGAAATAAAAGATGAAATCGTTGTTATCATCGGCAGAATCACTTCTACGACTTTGTCTTTTGATAACTGGATGCTATACTTAATGTTCCTGAATGTGAACTCTTTGTTGTGATTTTTGATGATCTCTAAAAGCAATAAATCGAGTTCGCCTTTGTGACAAACTCTGCAGTTATGCAATGAGTGCTTGCAGAGCTGCTGCAGTAAATCTATTATCTCTATGAACTGCTTCTCTGTGCGAAGAACTGATATCAAGACATTAATCATTGTGTATTCCTTCATTAAAAACATGACTTTTGGTGATGCTGCTCTGCTGTTTGCAATAATTGTCAATAAGCCACATATTGTTGTGTCTGATACTGTTTCTGACTCTGCTGCACGTGCTGCTGCTGATAAAAGTGCAGCTGCTTCGTTTGAGATATGAAATTTTGTTGTTTCATCAACAAGAAGTGTTGAAAGGTAAAGTACTTCATTTAGTAGCTCTTTGGATGGATTTTCTACTAGATAATATGTTGCTGGAGTCAAAATTGGTGAAAAACAATTTGTGATTGCTGTATTATGAGCAATTGAGTCGTTAACACAGTTAAGAATGTCAATAACTATGCTAGAAAGTCTATCATGTTTTGGTAATGAGCGACAAACGCCTAAAATTCCGCAGATAAATTCCACAAGTGGTGAAAGGAGCGAAATATCAGTATTAGAGTATTCTGTTAAGAATGTATGTAATGCACTTATAATTGGTTTCTGCATTGAAGGCTCTAAAACTCTAGATAAAAATCCTGATGCAAAAATTGGAGATAAGAAGCATCTTGCTGCAGCAATTTTGTTTTCAAGCAATGCAAATATGAAAACTATAACCGAAACAAGAGCTTTTCTCGAAGTTGGAATTTCAATTTCTTTTGTAACAAGTTGAGTGAGAACTGAGTATGTGTTAATAAGAATGCCAATGATATTATCATCAGTGAGAATGGACAAATCGTATAAAGACAACTTATTATTAATTCTGCCGATAATATCCGCAAGTAGAAGAGGATGCTCCTCATTTAATTGGATCAATCGCCCTATTAACACCGGATCATGGATTGAAAGTATATAAAGCACTGTTTTTCTGTAAAAATTAATGTGATTAATAATTTTTGGTGGATTAAATACGGTAATACCTGGTTGGAACACAACAAAAAGCTTGACAAATATTTGATCCGTAATCTTAGTTTTTCTAATATGCGCCAAAATATATAAAAATAAAATATAACTATTATCATCAACATATTGAACAAATGATGTGAAGAAAACATCCGAATACACATCATCCATACGACTTAAAGATAATATAATGCTTTTCAACACTTTTTTGTCTTCATTTGAAATTAAATCATCAAAAGAAATTGTTGTGTCATATGCTGATGGTGGGAACTCATCAATTCCATCAGGAAACAGATCCACTGTCTCTGGTGAGAAAGAAAACTCTCTTGTAATGCATTTAATATCAATTTGTATAAATTCTGATTCTTCTGGCTTACAGAATGAATTTGGAGCAGGTTTGAGCTTATGACACAAATGAGAAGGGAGATCCCTAATAGCCTCAATTAGATAAGTGTCTTTAACAACAGCTCCTAATGTAGATAAAATACTTAATGGAGTTTCTTCGAATTCCATCATGTTCTGGTATAGTGTACTTACAAGTATTTGGAGGTCGAGGTTTGCAAAACGGTCTGGATTTGCTGAAATGCACGAATTAAATAAATTTGTCAAATATAAAAATGAATCAGTATCGCGATTTAAGACTGTTTTTCCTAGCATTTCTGATGCGAATTCGAAGTTGTATTCGTTAATTTCTTGAAATATTAATTCTATCAGATCTTGTGATATTGGAGTCGTTGAAACTTCCATATATCTCGTGCATACTGTATTAAATATGTAATGGTAGAGTGGTGAATTAATAATCTGCCTGAATTTCGAAATAATACTGACTAATTGAGGAAAACAAGATTCAGAATCCTCCAAATTTGGATGACAGTTCCATGATATCACAATATAGTAGAGTATGATAGTTGAAGACGGTTTTTTTACAATGTCATCGTTAATATACTTATAAAATTCCAATAATAAATCTTGATTAAAAACGAAATATGATTTAACTGGCGCCAAACGTTCAGAAATCGAATACCCTGTTAGTGGAGCGCATGATACTTTGTTGATGGTCTTGAGATCTAATAAAGGAAATTTAATGGTTGATAGAATTTGGTAAAAATTCGAGCCATCGTCATCAGGTAATGCTATATTTACCAAAAATCTAAATAGTATGTCATATAAGTTTGGGTCTGTGACTTGTAATAATAGTCTTTCAGCAGAACTATCCTTCCTCTGCATACCAATAAATTTTTTATTAAATGAACTCGATTTAGATCATGATATATTTAATATTTTTCATAATTTCAGAACGATTTTTTGACTTTGGTAAAATCATTATCAAAAATTCACAGATTTTATTTATGATTTAAATATTTTCATCTTTTATACATGATTTTAATTTATATTATTGCTAAAATTGATTAAAATATTCAAATTTCGAAATTTCAAAAAAAATTACCACGCAAATAATCAAAAATATAGTATGCACATCTTTATTCTAAACTATATCTAGATGGAATAATTCCAAAATCATGATTTGACTAGTAAATCGTCAATATAAAAGGGGTGTTAGAATCATAGGGTACTGTACCTATATATGGGGTTTGGGCCAATTTGATTGGCTATTTGGAAGTTTCAACACCTTTATTATAATAATAGTAGTATATCGTCGTCTACGTATATTTCTAATGTTTAAACGTTATAGTCGATTAATAATCACTTTTTCTCGATATGCACTTGACATTAGTAACGTATGTTATTTTCTTCTTCAATATACCAGCATTAATATTTTGCTTAGAAAATTGCTAATCGGCGCCTACCAGCGTAGCTGATTAGAACTGAACTAATCTAATAGGTAAACACGTTAGTATGCTCTAATAGTATGAGATTATTCTTCAAAATTTTTGACATTCTGTTAACAAAAAAGTGTTTTAATTTAAAAATCATTTTTTCTCGAAAATTTCTCGATTAATGTATAGTGATTCTTTTACCAATGTTATGTATATCCAATTATGAGTAATTTTCCAAGTTTTTGGTACATAGAAAATCAATCATTTCAAGGTTATGGTCTTTATCGAGAGGTTTGATTGTATATCACCATTGTGTCATCTATATCATCAAAACATTGATATAAGGTGAATTAGAAATGCTTGATAAAATAATTTTATCACAAAATCGATAGTATGGTAATCAAACAAAGATTATTATAAAACTCATGATATGCGTTTGATAATCATGATATTTAAAGAGGTCAATAAAGAAAAAAATCGATATTCAAACAACCGCATGATTATTTACATATATAAACATATATAACAATAACAAGCAACAACTAAATAATACTTAAACTCTCAGAATCAGGCTCTTTCCATGTTTAATTGCTGCAGTATGTGTCTGAGCCTGAAGACTGTTAGGGAAAGGCATGTTATACCAAGAATTCATTGGAACTGCAATTCTTGGTGTTGATGTTAGGATAGATTGAATATCATTCAAAGATATTCTCTCTATAGGATCTTCAGCTAATGTTCCCGTGATAATATGTACAAGGACTCTATCAATGTACATTGGCAGAATGAATTTATAAGAATTCTTTTGCTGGATAAAAGGATTAAATCCGCAAGTCATAAAGTAAATGGTTACTCCAAAAGACCAGATATCTGCAACGAATGGATTGAATATTTGGTTTGCTCGTTGCTCAGGAGAGATATATCCAAAGCTACCGACAAAATACTTCGAAGATTCGCCGTTATAATGGCAAGAGAGGCCGAAGTCGCATATCTTGATTCTACCATACTTATCAAAAAGAATATTTGACGGCTTAATGTCATGATGAGCCAGGCGCTTAGAATGAATGTACTTTAATGCAGATACTATTTGTTTTGTGTAATTGATAATTCTTTCCTGCTTTGGACGCGTATGTAGCTTAATTAATGACTCCAGATTGCCTCCTTCACAATATTCAAGAATTAAAAAATAAATTCCGCTTGCTTCAAAATGGTCATATAATCGAACAATGTTTGGATGGTCCAAGATTGATAATGCATATAGCTCTCTTTCGTAATTAGCTTTCTTGTAGACGACTTTACAAGCAAATTTATCATTATAGCGCTGGTTATGAACAACGAAGCATGTTGGGAAGCATTTCTTTCCAATGGATTCTATCATATCATACCCATGGCGTCCGAGAATTGCCCCAATAGCTATAGCATTTTCACTCATCATTAGTTTTTTTGATAAAAACCAGTATTAATATTGAAAATAAAAAAAAAAAACAATCGATTGAAGATTTTGTCTTTTATCCTGTTACCATGATACATCATATTCGAGCATAAAAAAATGATAAGTTCGTTGGCAATCAATTTTTGTGAAGAATGTTTGAAACATTTATGCGATTATTCTGCTTTTTAGAGCATTTTCTAGCTGAATGCAAAAGCCGATATTAAATTTTTTGTGAGTCATTGTAAATGAATTTGAATGATAAGAAATGCGAATTTTTAAAAATCGAAAATATTATTTAATTAGTTATTCCAGATACATTTGTCAGATTACAGTTTTGTTAGTTTGAATGGTATACAATTGCAATTTTATTATAGATCAACTCTAAATAATTCAAATATGATATAAATCGTTACCAAACATTGAGTGAGCTTAAGAAAATTGAATGTGAAAAATTTCTGAATCATTCAAATATCAAACACAAACAATTTCTTAATGGATTCAAAAACAATTGTAAAACCCATCTGCAGGAGATTATAATTCCTAGTCAATTAGCCAGTTTCTTCAGTCAATTTCGACATTTTGACCTTTTCATTCAATTTTTTAATGCACAAATCTGAATTGGTGATATGTCATCCTAATACAATCAGCTAGCAACATCTTATCAACACATAAAACTTTGAGAGAGCTATTCAAAACTTCGAATTTTGAAACATGCAAAACTTAAGGCAATTTATGCGTATTTTTTTGGTTTCCTGATTCTATTGTCGATGCTTTACTAATATACTCGATGCCAAAAATCTTCATCAAAAAATCCTACGTTTGTTTCATTTTATTAATGCATGGCTTAATGACACTATATACAACATCTTTTTATCTAGTTTTAAAGCAAAATGCTCGGAATTCAAAATCTCGAAAATAATTCGCAAGCTGAAAGTCAAGCTTCTAGTCATAAAATATGTGTTATTTAGTATTATATATTTGAATTCATGCAAATGGAAACTTCATTTTAGCAAATGAAACTTTTTCCTGCATATTGTTCTAGTTTCTTTTTCACTTATCGACATAGTACGTGCAATTAACACATATATTGAGATCATATAAATTGATATTAAATTTTCAGATAATCATATTTCAACAATTTTACCTAGTGAAAACTCATTTATATGCAATATATCATAATATTTTCATGTTTCTGTGCAATTTACAAACCTTTGAAGTTTTTTTACAATTACGTTCAAGTTTTATGGCTCATTCCTATGAAAAAGTTGTTGGTTATAGAATTGTTATTACATACTAAAAATCATAATTTCATTTTGTACTAATGCCTAAAAAATTGATTTTTCTCACTCATGGTGTTACTGGATCTGAAGAATCATGCTGGCTTCCATGGGTAAAGAAAACACTAAGTAATGACAACACTCTTGTAATTGCTCCTTCTTATCCTCATTCTGATGATCCAGATTATTTGCAATGGAAAGAAACATTTTGTTCATTGTTAGATGGAGTTAAGGAATATGATGATCTTTATATTGTCGGACATTCTCTTGGTGGCTTTTTTGTTCTAAAAATTCTTGGAGATTTATTATATCTCAATCCAAAGCTTAAAGGCGTTGTTCTCGTTGCTCCAACATCGATGACTAGACCAGAAAGACGTAAATTTTATGCAGTAGGCGTAAATTGGGAAAATATTAGAAAAATAAAATGCCCAATGAAGTTATTATTTAGTGATGATGATCCTAAGATATCAGTCGACCATATCAAACTTATTCTCAACGAGCTTCCTGACAATAACTTAGAATATAGAAATTATAAGAATTTGGAGCATTTCATCGTCAAAGAGTCACCAGAAGTTCTTAATGCTATAAAAAGTGTAATCCAATAAACATGATATGAAAATATATATTTTATTAAATAATTATATTATTGTAATAGGGCTAGTTTTTGAATTATGTGTTTATGTATGAAGAGTATAGTATGAATATGAATGAGATTAGATCTGAAATTCAGGAGTTTTTTAAGGTTAAATCAAAATTCTTTTGCTTCTTGAATTTATCAATTTCTGTGTTTTCATTGTTGCGGTATTTTCATTTATTTACGTTTTGTTGGTAAAATTGTACCCAGATACAACTCTATATGATGATGTTGAGCAGTTGCATACAAGAGTAAAACCTATAAAGCAGCATGACACAGAATTGAAGCATCTTGTTGAACCAGATCAATCAATATCCATAGATACAACATTTATTCTCGGTTTAACAGAAGATTACGAAAATGAAATTAATAATTCAATCAAATTTTTAACTAGTTATAAACAGATTCATTCTAATTATAATATACAAATCATCGTCATATTCCAAACATCAGGAATTTCAAATAGATCATTAATTCGAATTAATACACAGATATGCCAGCTTTTAATGATATGTAGCTACAGTACAAGACTAACTAAAGCTGATTTATTCCGTTCATCAATACTAAAATCCAAAGGAAACATTGTTTTTATTCTTGATTTCTACGAATTTCACGATTTATCGCCTTTCAACACTTTCTTGTCTGCTCTAGGAAAGAACCACAGGCAAATGATTATAGGTGTTAGGCCGAATTCCAAAGATATTTTTTCATCTTTTGAACATCGAATTTTCAAGATTTTTAAGACAGACGACAACTTCTTAGTGACTCGTTTATTGACAAAAGAAGCAGCCCATAGGATTTTTGCGAACTCACACATCAATGATAAGTTTTTCACCTTTGAAGCCAATAGACTTGGAAAGTTGGAGCATTGCAAAGTGCGTCAAGTTTATATTAACAATGGTGTAGCACCTCCTCCACCAATCATTCCTTGGTATCTGAAAGTTTTACGTGTTATTCAAATTTCAATATTTTATAATATCAATATTTGGTCATATCATAGAATGCACTCGTCTTTTCAGACTCAGTATGGCACTGAGGAAGTGTAATTTATATATTATCTTGTTTTTATATTTTTTAATATGCGAATTTTTTATAAATCTTGTAACTTAATCTGATTTTATTGCATTTGAAAGCAAGATGTTTTCATTTATAATAGATCAAGTCGTAAATCATCATGAAAATTTTATTTATTGAAAAAAACATTAGTAAATCCACTAAAAATATATAAGATTTCAAATGTTATCATAGATTATATGATAAATCCAAAGTTAGAAACAATAAAAGTTGATTATCGTATAAAAAATATATAAGTTCGTATAAAAAATATCTTATTTTCTATTTGAAACGACAGTACAATTAGTATTTATTGAGGATAGAAACATAAAACGCTAAGATTAATCATTATTCGAAAGATTCGTCTGGATAAAAATGTTCTGCAATAATTTTGAATGCATCATTAGCTGTATATCTGAGACTAACATCCATGAATTGAGATGCGTTGCTTTCTGCTGGATTTATCTCGATTAGAAGCGTTCCATTACGTTTTGCATTACGAACGAAGCTGAGGACCGGATCAACCGCACAATATGTTCCTACAACTAAAATTAAATCGCATGTGCTTAATGCTCGTTCAGATCCTTCTCTTATATATTTTGGAATTGTATCTTGGAAAAATGCTACAAGTGGACGCAAAACTGATCCACATACTTCACAAGTAGGTGATTTATCTTGGTGTAATATTTCCAAAACATCGACTTTTCTTAATTTATCACATTTTTCGCACCGGCCATAGTCAGATGCGGAGCCGTGCAATTCAATAACTTTATTATCGAATTTGTCGCCATATGAATGAAGACCATCGCAATTTTGTGTTAGTAGATCTGAAACGATTCCATCAATAATCAACTGATGGAGGACATTATGCGCTAGAGTGTGTTTTAATATGTTGTTTATTTGTAAATTTCTAACATTTGCGGCTAATCTCCAAGAAGGAAGAGGATTCTCGTAAAAATTTGATTTGGAAAGATCTGGAGCTTTCAAAACATCCCACAAGCCACTGTTATCTCGAGATCTAAATGTTGGTAGTTGCGGTGCACTAATTCCAGCTCCTGTGATTACACATATTTTTCCTTTGCTTCTTTCTATGAGTTTTATCGCACAATCGATTGTGTTTTCGAGATCTGGGTAGCCTCCAATGTCAATCTCATTCATTCTGACATCATTGAGATCGCTAAAAAGTCCGCCCATAACAATCGATTGAAGAAAAAAGTGACGGATAAACTTTTACAAAAAAAAAAAAAAAAATCATTATATATCAATGAATCGTCGGATGATCGCTGTTTTCATCATTTTTGAGGGCTGTACTCCCATATTACCTTCATTTTACTAAATTTTTTGAAATCTTTTTGAAATCAAAAATTTCAGTGGCTTTTTGAATTTAACCACTCCATTCCAGTTGATGCAAAGGAGTTAATTCCAAACTTAAATCCAGCCAAAATAATAAGGTTATTTACTCACAGTTCACGGACCTTTTCATATCGTGAATAATATGTTTTATGTTCATCTACTACGCATATATTATTAAAATCTTGTGTCCAATATCTGTGACATTATTTATTGAAATGAGAGAAACATGTTTTATTTTCATCTTATGACCAACACATTTTTGATGTATAATAAAAACATTGACATATGTAAATATAATGGATGTTGAATTGCAGGTACCTCGTTGCATACATGTGTTTAGCTAAAATAATCTAATAGTAACAATTAGAACTGAATATAACTGTAATTATCGAATGTGATAATTGTGTATGATTGAAATTGTTGTGCATATCTATATTCCTATAAATTTGCTAAACTTTTTACATGACACTCCGGAGTGTCATATTTTAAGGATATTTGTATGATTTACATATTACGTTATGTCATTTTTTTGTCAAAATTTTACAAAACTCAATTTTTTAAGAAAAAATCGCTTTTCTAGACGTTTTTACCACTAATATTGTTAGTAAAAAGTGAAAATAATACAATGTTTAAAATACTCAGTAAATCTTATTTTTACTTTTAAATTGATTTTAATGATTTAATATTTATAATTATGATTTATATATGCTGTATTTTAATTATCGAGACTCATATAGCAATAACGTCATAAAAGTGACGAAATTTTGATATTTTTATGTATAAATTCGAATGGGGCATTGAAGAAGAGAAAAACTACGATTTGAGGGAAGTTAAGTGCGGAGGATGGGCATCTGCACGTATACAGAAGCGTTCTCACGGAAAATGGCTCCATTTTTATGATGAAGGTAAAAAAATAATTAACCAACCAATACCAATAGATTATAAAAAGAAATATATACCACCTAAAAGACCAAAAACAGCATTCGAGCATCCAAAAAAGACGCAGCATGACTTATACCAAGATGCGTTAGCGACATTATCGCCTCAAACAGTAAGAGAAATCACGCAAAGCACATTATCATCAACTACATATAACTCCCCGCCATTTGATGAACATAAAATTCCGTTAAGAATTAAACCATCCGAAAGAGGGCCTTTATCATCGATAAGTACCAGCCGCAGCATGGCAACAGGTCGTTCAAAGACTTCTATGGAGAGAGCAATGACTTCACGCACTTCTAGGACAGTTGCACCAATTCCGATTAATACAGTTGATGTTTCAAATGTTCAAGTACCAGAAACAGCAAGAATAATACATAAAAACCGCGGTGATAATCCTTCTCGCTTTCCTTTCCGCGTGAGCACTCTTTACTTATCTGAATTATCAGAAGCTGAAGAAAAAATGAAGCAAACCAAGCGAAAGCCAAAAAAGAAAGCAATGGATGTCGTTGGCCGGCATGCTGCTGATTTTCAATAAATTTTTGTTTGTATTTTCATTTAATTAATTCCTATTGCACAGAAATTCATATGCAACGAGATGCATTTACTAACAATATATTGTTGTATATTTGATTATGACTGTATTTTCAAATAATTTAATTCAATAGTGTAACATTTGTATTTAAGAATCATTAAGCTGTCACATACTTTCTCATTTTTGCATCCAATTATTTAAATAGTTTCAATGTATACTAAAATGAATGTTGATACAAGTATATGATTCCTTATCATTTTAGAAATATGCTGAAAAATTGCAATTTCATGCTAAAGAATCCTTTCTATGATAATTATGGATAGAATATAATTAAAATAGTATCATTTCGCTTGTTGAATCAATTTATTTTACAAAATTATTTTTTTATCAATATATATTTTGAATTATCGATGTTGATTATTTTATTAAGACTCTACTATTATGAGAACACCGAAATTATATATCAAAAAACTAAAATATAATATATATGGATGATCTCTAACTGAGGTGATGTTAATGATTTCTTCTTCATATGTATTTAATGCTTCACATTTATATGTTGAAAGGTGATGAAGTTTATATATGACTTTAGTTGTGAAAACTTTCACAGCAGATGCTGCATTGCCCATTATTAAGAAATGATTATCAACGTTGCAGTTGATAACCTTTAGAGTTCCATCAGAATATAATGATGGTCCTGATCCAGGGTTTCCAAGAATTGTACAGTTTTCAACAATTAACTCTGCCCTATTAGTACGGATAGTTCCTTGAGTGGATGATTTTTGTGAGTTGTCGACAATATTACACAAGTATGCATGATATTTGACGCCATCTTGAAACTCCATGCTCATTGAAAAAGAAGCGATATTGTTTTCAATAGTTGAAAAATTTACAATGCTGTCATCTTTTGCATAGTTTATACACATTGCTGCAACCATATGTGCAATGTTTTTAGAAAAATTTGACGCATATATTTCGCAGTTTCCATTATTCATTGTGATAACACGACTTGAGTACTCAGCTTTACAGTTTGAAACCGAACTTTCAATGACATAATTGAAATCATTACTTCCTGATGCTACACGTGTATCTGAAAATAAACCAATACTGTCAGATCTTGAGCTAATTGCACAAAATCTATATTGGATAATTGGATTTGATGCGTCAGTATATACAGATCCTCCACACTCTTTTCTGTAGGAATTCTCGAATCTGCATGAAGAATGAAGGGATTTAATTGTGCCAGATGAGATAATAATGGATCCTTGGCTTTGGCTAAAGAACAAACTATCTGAAACAAATATTTCACCTTTCTTGGCTTCAACTTTGCAATTTGTGCAACTATTATAAGAGTTTCCATCATATTCATTGCCATAGAACTTTTTCCAAACATCAATTGGAATAGTATCTCTTTGAATAAGACAAATGAAATGTATTGCTGCATCAAAACTGAGGCATTTTTCATAAATATATCATCGGAAATTGACGTTGCAAATTCTGAACAAAGCTATTGAATCGAAAAATATAACGAAATATGCCCAAAATCACGATTTTGTAAATATTTCATAATTCGAATATAACTACATTATAGATAACTTTTGGAATAATTTAATGAAAATGAAACAACATAGAAAAAAGGACAAAATGCATTGGTGGACATGACCAAATACCACAATGTGTTTTATTGAGGGGGTGATATAATGATAAAATGCGGCATAAACTGTGTTTCAGAAAATTGAGTTGAAGCAGCCTTTTGTAACAAAATTTACATATTTGTCATGTAATAAAGTTGCATAAGTGTGAAGTAATGAAATATGCAAATTATTATAGCATTTTAGCAATTTTAACAACTACTATTTATCTAGCATCATTATTTAAATAATTTTAATTATGAATGTATATTGTAATCATTAAAAAACAACTAATACTTTGAAAAATAATTGAAATATTCTATGAGGGATAGCAAATTGTGATTCTGAATCTTAATATATATATATCAGTTGTTTTAGATAAAGGTGTACTATGATTCTTATTAATTTCAGTGATTTTCGATGGCATTTTTAAATAATCTAAATGTAGATATTGATTTCCAAAGTATTCAACAGAATCTGGAACAATCAACTCCGTTATTTTTGTGTATGGTATAGTAAAATCTTCAAAATACTTTAAATGAGGAGGAAAGTCTATGCTAGATAACTTTACGCGTGAAGTTATAAAATTCATTGTCGTTAATAATTGTTAATGTGTCAGAAAGATTTATTTGATCGAGTTGTTATGGTGTTAACATCGTAATCATTTGCTAGTTTTCCTATATAGCGAACTTCATTTTCAGTCATTAATCTTGGTCCATGGTAAGAAGAAAATTGATCGCGGATAGATAAATTAATATCCCCAAAACTGATTCGGTGAAGATTGCTACATCCTTCAATAGCATCATAATAAAATATTGAGTGACTTTGTATTATAATCTCTGTGATATTTGTGTATGCAAAAAACCATTAAAAATATGATTTGAAAGACCGCTGTAAGCGACAAAAGTTTCTGGTCCCATATACTTTAGTTTTTTATGCACAGAACTCGGAATGGTTACCGATTCTAAACTTTGCCAGTTTGAAAATGCATTTTGTCCGATTTTTTGGACAGAATTTCCAATTTCAACTTTTGCTAAAGCTGAACATTCAGAAAATGCAAATTCCTCTATTATTTCGACTAAATTTGGAATGTAAATTGATTTTAACATTCTAGAATAGTAAAATACATGTTCTCTGATTATTTTAACGTAATTCGAGATTTCTATGGTTTCTAAATTATTACTAGAAAATGTATATGAATTAATAATATTTATGGATGCTGGAATGGTAATTGATTTTAAAGAATAACATTAGAAATGCATTTTCTCCGATTATTTTAACAGATTGATATCTATTGTTTCTAGATTTGAACAGATATAAAATGTATATAATCCTTTTTCAATGACAGTATCAGGTATTTCTATTGATGTTTCTTGCCATCCGGAATAAGCACCTGGAATGATTTTATTGCGATTATCAGAGTAAATTAAATTAGTGACATATGGACAAATACATGAACACTTTCTGGAACTGTAATAGATTCTAAAAGCCTGGATTTTACAAGCATTATAGATCCGAATAGAATATTTTTGGCTTTGATTGTTATATTTCTTTAATAAGTACTGAAAAAAGCTTCATGTTCCACAAACTCTACACTTTCTGGAATTGCGATTGTTTCGATATGGCTTCCATAATGTGCTTGTATTTTGATATCTTTAACTGTATTTGGAATAGTATGATTTACATACTCAACTGAGGAACGATCTAAATATTGAGATTTTTCAATTCTCTGCTTGCAAATAAATTCATTGAGCTTTGGTTCGAAAGATTCATCATCAAAGTTTTCGGTTGATTCAGGGAGAGGTGCGGATTAGTATGTTTTAATGAATGAGTAATATCCAATAGATTTAATCGAGCTTGGGAAATCAACATATGTTAATTTAGAGCAGTCATAAAATGCAAAATTATCAATTATTTGAATATTGTCACCGATTTCAGCGGATATAAGACTATAGCACCCAGCAAATTTTGAATTTTCGTAAATTTTCCTTCAATTTTGAGCCTTTTGATTTATAAAATACTTTTTGAAAGCATAGATCACTTTTTATTTTAGCAAATTGTCAATATATTTTGAATTAATTGTTATTCTTTTCAAGGGGAATTCTAAATTGAATGAAACCGCGAAAATTGTCACAACTACCAATTGTTATTATTTGGGACATTTAATTCTGCGAAAAGGTAATGTTTGATGCAGATATAAAACAAAATACCGGTTTTAATTTTTTCAATGACTTTCAATTAATTTGCTTCATTCTTTTTTGTTAAAAACTTGTAAATAATATGGCATATATAATAACATACAATATTATATCTTTAAATAATACTTTCGTTTTCTATCCACATTCAAAATATTTGTTTACCATTCAAATCTTGACTTTTGATATGCCCATTCAATTTCTTTGAATTCACTCAGAAATTATTGAATGTCCTTTCAATCAATTGAGAACTTTGTGAGTCGGGTGTGTTTGACACCCACAACAGTTAACAAAAAAGTAGATAGTTTTTGTTTAAACCATTTGAAAAATTGGCAGGAGTCAACAATTTTTTATATCTTGTTACTCAATGAATACAACTCTTTGTCAAATTGCACAAAGATGAATTAAGATTCAATTTTAAATTTTCAGAGCCTCCAATATCGGTTTTTCGCACTTTGTTTTTTTGCCCAGTACTGTAAAACATTTTCAAGATTAGATCTGTGAACCCAAATAAGTGCTTGTGCATATTTGAGCCAGAATAGAAAATTAATTTCAACCAGTATCACAAATATATACATATCTTTATATGTAATATATTCTTCAAAATTAATAGTAAATCATGTGTATGTTTAAAATATGTAAGTATAGCCAATTCATAGTTATGAAGGCAACAAAACAGGATTATTTATTTTTCATGTGAAATATAAATTTATTGTGATGTTAAGATAGATTATTTGTTTTCTTCTAATTTGTGTCATAAAAAAAGTGAATATATGCGATGGATGATGAATTCAAAATTGAAGAACCAAAAAAAGATGCTTTTTTATCGCAAGAGTCTATAGAAACCGAGGCAGAAAGTCTAATAAATATAGAAAATGGACTTGTTTCCAACGATGATGCAAAATTTGAATTAAATGATGATTTAGTCCAACTAATACAAGCTGATCAAGAAGGAAATTTGTCATCAATACTACTTAAGCTATACGATGTCAAGACATTTCTTGCTCAATTTAAAGAAAATGATAACATCTTCGATGAAATTAAGGAAGATATATTAATTTTATTGATAAAATATATACAATTGGATGAAAATCGTCAAATACAAAAGATTGCACTTGAAATTATTGCGATACTATGTGAAAAATCAAAATTCGAAATTTTTCAATCTTTAATTGATTTAAATCTACAGAAAAAACTTGTTGAATTGATGGTGAGTCCTATATTTGAAGCTAAAAATATGGTATTTATATCATATGGCTTTATTATTATACGAGATCCAAAATTTGCAGAAATTTTCTTCGATAATGTTAACTTTCCTGATATAAATGATGCTGCTGTAGAGTTACACTCTCAAGATGATGATAAAGAAAGCGTCAATTTCTTCTATTTTCAATTGGCCAAATCTGGTTTTGTTCCTCCACAACATTTAATACATTTTATCAGTTTATTCTTCTTTTCTCTTGCAAACCATACAGGAGTGAGATATACTTTGGCATCAATTAATACAATGATTTTATTTAATCAAATTACTCCACAAGATCTCGAGCAATCATTTATTTTGCAAAGAATTATGAATATATTAACAGAATGGTCTGATTTATTGTCCGCATCATATGTTTTGAGAATATTAGGGAATATTGCAGATAAATACGACACAATTTATCCTTTTGATATACCTTTGCTAATGGAGCATATGAAACATGTACAAACACAATGGATTATTGGTGTATTTTGTGATTCAATGTCAAAAATTGCATCAAAATGCGCAGATGATGCTATTTCCATGTTTATATCATCAGATATTCTCTCTTATTTGTATGAATTGCAGCAAAACGATTTTCAAAATATGATGAGTTCGATATTTTTAACATCAACATTATTACTGCGCATTCAGAAAAGCACATTGATAGATATCACAACACCAGAACTGATAAACTCATTGATTGTTGGAATTTCGTCAGAATCAAACAAAATCATAGAAAAATCTTTGCGTGCAATTCTTAGGATATTGGAAACCTCAGAGTTGTCGTTTATTATTTCACAGAGTGAGTTAAATGAAAATGATTCAGATTTCGAAGAATTAGATCAAACACCAGAAATAGAAGAGTTGGCTACTGTTATTCTTGACAAACTTCCTTTGTTCTTTGGAAATTAACAAAGGAATTTCATCATAGAATAAAATTATTAAATTTCTTCAAAAGTAAGTGTAATATGTTCCCAAAACGAATCAAATAATTTTTCTATTCAAAGATTATCTAGATCATAGCCTTCTGAATCAATTAATATAAGCTTATATTAATCAATAATTTAATACTGCTATACTTATTAGTTTCATAGATTTCATATCTATATTAAAATTTCTATTTGGTATAAAACAATACCTATGTTGTGTATTTGGTATAAAACCATTCATGAAAATCTGACATTGTAAAGTAATGATAAAGGTAGTCCGGCAGATTTTTTAAAATTGTCAAAAATGGCTCTGCTAATCAAACGGGTCAGGTTCGACACTACAGTAGAACCCAAGAAAATTCCACCGGGATTTTTTTGATGGGAATCTAGCATTTTAATGGTCACTATGTGCTCATTCTATATTATTAATTCACAGAATT
>MRSU01004918.1:0-15352 GCA_008369845.1 Trichomonas gallinae | reverse complement strand
TGAATTTGTTTCTTGAATAGTAACAGGATTCCCTGATGAAAGTTCATCGACTTTGTTTTTGTAAATGAAGCAGTTTTCAACAAGATGTTGTAAAACAGTGAAGGGCTTGAATTTAATGCAAAAACACAGAGACTTATATTCAGATCACAGCCACAGCTGTAAACAAGGCCAAGATTATAATCAACTTTATTGTGAGTGTTCTGAATGATATTGCAGAAGACACATATTACATTCAAAATCATCCAAAATCAATGAAAGCAAAACAAATTGACATATTTAATTACTTATATTGAATAAATACTAAACGCTTCTCCTAGTATCTTCTTAAATCTTACGCATGAGTCTGGTAACAATTAATACCATAAAGTACATTAGACTAAACTCCTGGTTACTTACTTACAACAAAATTAATTTAGAATCTCAAACACTCCTAGTAATAGACATTTAATGCTCCTCCAAAGCAGTTAATCATCATTAAAACAGCTACTTTATCGCTTATATCGTCAGCAGATATCAAATTATTCTGAATCACAATTGTTATTGGCTATTGATGAGCTATCTCTTATATACGACTTAAAATTCATATATTATACATACTATTATTATTCCATTATTTACCTATTGCTTAGCTGCGTATTGGTGGAAATCACTAATGTGAACACCCAAAAAACTTAACTTTTTTCTAATTTTATAGCATAGAAATCTCCCTCATATACAAATATAGTTGCTTTTCTAGTTTGATAAATTTTACACACTTCTATGATAGTAAAAACTTAAAAATTTCACAATATTGAAATCCAGATTATAACTGGCGTATTATTCATATGTATGAATGAAAACAATACATTGTGAAGCTTTTTGAAGATATAACATTGTGTGCATTATTGAGATCCTGAAACTATTCTGAGTAGTAAATTTAAATATTGATGAGTTTTTTAAATTAAGTTAATTAAAAATATGGAATCTCGTGAACAACATATTTAGCTCATTGATACGGGAAAAGTCTGTTGCGACATCATATTTTGTTCTGCTTTGTTCATGTATCTTTAGTTTTCGTGGATTTTTATCTCGATAATATGGCCGTGAGCTTTGATAAGAGTTTGCATTTGAATTCTTGGTCATGCATTAAGTTGGACATTCTCGAAGTTTTGAATGCCACACATTCACTTAATAGTGGTTGTCGATATGCAATTGTTGTATTAATAATTAATCGGAGAAAAACATCCATATAGGTTGTTGAGTGTGGATTTATACTTTATATCCTCTTGATCTTCTTCAGAATGTCTATCATTGGAGCAAAGAACCTCAAATTATTAAGAGTGATGTCGTCATAAATCCGTTTGTGCAATAAATTTTGATTTACATTTTTATTGTGTGCCACCATCTTTTCTCTAGAACAGCTTTTTCCTTTTTGCAATTTATCAAGACTGAGAGTAGCCACTGAATGAAAGCTTTCATCGAGTCCACCAAATATGCTTGAAGCATTTGTAGAATTTAAGATTATGATCAATATCAATCATTTCTTCGGTATTTTCAGCGAAACACTCACTTGAATGCTATAATAACAATCATCAGATTAAATTATTGTTAAATTCAAATTTTCATGATATCTTTGAAATCTTTCATATGGAGGTTAAATAGTAACAACAATTTCTTCATATCATAATCGAAATTCTAAATTTATATAATGCATATTGAAATCTAAAACATTTATCTATAGAAAATTAAATATTAATGTTTTTTGAATTGGAATCAGTTTATCAATTCAGTACATTATCAAAATGAATCTTTTAAAAGATCAGACATTCTTTTCAAATTTAATATCAAATCTTCATAATTCAATAATTGATGGGAAATGAACTGACAAATCGGTTCCATATATTATATATATAATATAATATATCTATGAGATTGAAGTATTCTTTCGTATTAAAACCAAAAAATAAAACAAGTTTGTTAATGAAAAGCTATGTATAGATTTACAACAACATAAGCATATCATATAATTAAAATAAGCGAAAACATAATATGAAATAGCGAATTTATTTGTACAAAATCAAAGTTAAACAAAAATTTGGGTGACATATAATGTCTATATTAATAATATGAAATAAAAAGACTTATGACAAAAATTTTGTAAGAAAATTTTTTAAAAAAACGAAAACAATGTAATAAAACAAAGCTAATCAAAAATTAAAAAAAATCGAAAAATGTAAAGAAAGAAAACAACAACAAAAAAAAGTAAATGTCAAGTGAATTGGATATTCCTGTTAAAGATACGAAGAAGAAGGGTTCTATTCTTTACAAGGGCAGCATCATGAAGATCCATGACAAAGGAAACAAAAGAACTGACAAGAGAAACTGTATCGTAAGTGAATTTGATATCCGTTATTACAAAAAGAACAGGCCAGATCGTCAATTCTTTTGGTCTGCACTTGTAGCAGCCGAATACCTGTCCGAACAGGGTGAATTCGACTTCGTTTTCAACAATTCTAAGAAATTCGATGAAGCAACAAATGAACTCTGCAGATTCTTACCACAAGACGCTGATGAGCTTGCTGATCTTATCGGTAAGTTCCTATATCGTTATCTTGGCGCTAACGAGTATACAGAGCAAATCAAAATTGATACGTTCACAAAAGATAAGATTGTCAACAACTGTCGCGCTATTTTGTCTAGATTCAAGTCAAGCTTGGCAGGAAAGTTTGCCGTAATTGACGAATACAGGTCTGCTGTTGATTTCTTGGCTGAAAACGTCTGTGTTAGATCTAACAACATCGTAATTGATCCAAAGAACGAGAAACTCATTAAATATTTGGCCTACGCGCTTTACGCTTTGATTACTTATCCTTTCGCAGATTCGATTGTTATTCCTCCAACGGAAGGCACTGATGTTTCTAAACTTCTAGCAGGTTTGCGCAGCAAGACGTTCCCATTCAAGCACATCAGCTACGGAGAAACTCCTACAGTTAATTTCGCAGCATTTTGGGAAAATTTAGCGGAATTTCACTTTGATAACCTGGTTTCTCTCGGTCTCATCAACTTTGATATGAATAATGATCACTTGGAATCAGTTGTTAAAGGTGCAGTTGCTAAGAAATTAACATCATTAGGTTTTATTGGAGCTGGATACCTCAATGAGGAATTTTACACGAAAATCTTTACTCCAGAGTTCGATTCTCTACTCTATTTCAACATTACACAAGCTAGAAATGTAGATCTTAAATTACTCTTCCAGCACGCGAAACAGCTCAAGCATATTAATTTGGCTTCAATTGGTATCGAAATTGCTGATATTTTAACAGAGTTACAGCAAGCGGATCTTCCAAATCTAGTTTCAATAAATATTGGATCAAATCCAGCGTCAAAACCACTCGAAAACATCAAATTACCAGATACACTTGTCAGACTTGATGCTTCATTCGTTCAATTCTCTAATAACGTGCTCACACAATTATTCGAAATTATTCACAAGAGCAAAGTTACATCTCTCTACCTCACATGCGTTGCTCTCCAGCCAGATGATCTTACATACCTCACAGATACAATTTCCAAGCTTTCTTTCAAACTTCAAAGATTTTCATGGAGCGGAAACGAAGTTGACGCTAATTTCTTCATCTTCCTTTCCAAATGCAAGAGCTTAAGATATCTCATGATGAATCGCGTTTTCACACCAACAAGATCTTATTTAATTAACGATTTTGTTAATGCTTTGAAGAATCTCACAAAACTCAAGAAGGTTTACCTTGCAGGACTCAAGGAGCAGATGACTGGCCCTGCTTTCATCCCAATCCTTCAACAATTAAAGGAATTGAAATATCTCGAAGTTCTTGATGTTTCAACGCAAGCATTTGGCAATGAAGGCTTCAATATCTTGATTGATATGGTTAAAGAATCACAAATCAAAGAACTCGGGTTCGATGATTGTAAAATCGACAATCCAGACCTTCTTACTCAGATAGCAGATGCTGCACAAGCCAGAAATAGTAATATCAACCTCGCTTATTGCGAAGAAACAGTTTTCGATTTAATGGATAATCATGGCGCTGTTGGCGACCTTGAGGACACAATCATCTATAAATTCAACAAGGCATTGTATCCAGATACACCAGAGTACAACAAGGATGATCCAATGACTCGTCCTTTCGATTACAATGTAATTTACGTTTACGATGTTTATCCTGAATACAGAAACGAGTATTTGATCGAAGAAACAGAGAATGGACATCCAGGAGAACTCGGATCTTCAGATGAATCATCAGCTGATGGTCCACCTCCAAAGAAGTCGAGGAGACAACAAGAAACAGAATCAGACTCTTCCGATGAGCCTCCACCACAGAAGAAATCAAAGAGACAACCTGAAACAGAATCCGAATCAAGTGATGAGCCACCTCCACCTCCAAAGCAGAAGAAACAAGTTCTCCCAGAGACAGATTCATCAGATGAGCCTCCTCCTCCACCAAAGAAGAAGCCAGTCATTCCATCAACTGATTCGGAAGAAGAATCTGAGCCACTGAAGAAGAAGCAGCTAGAGTCAGAGTCTGAATCTTCTGATGAACCACTTCCTCCACCAAAGAAGTTCAAGAAACAACCAGAGCCCGAGTCTGAATCTTCTGATGAACCACTTCCTCCACCTAAGAAGAAACCACAGCCAGAATCAGAATCATCAGATGAGCCACTTCCACCTCCTAAGAAATCCAAGAAGCAACCAGAGCCTGAATCATCAGAGGAGCCACTTCCTCCACCGAAAAAGCCTAAGAAGCAGCCAGAACCAGAGTCGGAGTCTTATAGCGAGCCTCCACCACCAAAGAAGTCCAAGAAGGAGCCGGAACCAGAGTCTGAATCATCAGATGAGCCTCCTCCACCTCCTAAGAAGGCTAAGAAGCAACCAGAGCCTGAATCAGAGTCTGAGTCTGAAGATGAGCATCCAAAGAAGCCATCTAAGAAGCCTAGACTCGATTCAGATGATCTTCCACCTCCTAAGAAGTCTGAGACAGAAGAAGACTCAGATGAGGAAGAGAAGAAACCTCTTCCTAAGAAGCAGAGGAAGCCAGACGTCGCTAAACCTTCGCCGAAGAAGAATAAATATGAAGAGCCTAATTGGGAGCCACCAGCACAGATACGCAAACCTTATGATAACAAGAAGTCCCAGAAGGCTCTGCAGAAGCAGTTCGACATGAACACTCTCCTCAATAAGATCACAAACGACAAATAATTCTCCTTTTTTATATTTTTGTTTCAATTTCAAAAAACTTAACTTTGTAACCTTCTTATTTTTCTGCACTATCACATCACAGTCTAAATTTTTGAGTCTTTTGACTAATCATAAATTTTGAAATTTAAAATCACAATCATAATATAATGATTTTTTGCAATAAATATTTTCTTATTAGAATATTATGATATTTTCTCGCATGTGAAATCCTTTTAATTGTATTTGACATGTAAAGTAAATATGATTTTGTAAATTATTGAATTATGTCAAATTTCCTCATTCAATTTTGAAGCATCCAATCTTTGATTTCCCAGACCAACAAGGAAGCTTTTTCATGCTTCTTAGGAGATTTTCTAAATATATGCAACGAAAAATATCTCCTGTTATGCTTTTGGTGATTGCTGCTGCATGCTACGTCTTATTACAGATCCCAACTGGCTACATGATATGCATTCGCCATAACTCACGTCCATATGATTATGGAGTTGTCTTACCAGACTCCTTCCACCGCGAACTGATGCCAATTGTCGATCATCCGATTATGAATACATTGGTCAAAATCATTTCATACGTTGTTATTATTTTAACTCTCATCGCTTTTGTATTTCATGCAAAGCCTCTGCTTCTCTTTAGAATCTTTTTCGTGATGATGTCAACATTATCACTTATACGAATCGTTTTCCTTGCATCCACATACTTTCCAGCACCATCAAAGATATGTAACTGCGTTCCAAACAAAATCTACAAATTGAATTTTGTAACTGCGATGCAGTCATTATTCAACTTGGATTCGTGCAACACAATCTTTCCAGCCTTCATTTATGCAAATATTATATGCGCAAGAATGTGGTCAGTATATCTCAACGATAAAGTTGGTCTTGTCGTCTCAATTATTGTATTAAACGACATACTTCTTGAACTTCTTGCAAGAAGAAGTTATACATTTGATGTACTTATGACAGGAATTATTTCAATTTCTATCTTCGAAGTACTCCATCATAGTTTGTATACAAACATCGATGTTAAGGTACCAAGGATGTAAATTTACTAATAAAATACTACTTAGTTCTTTGAAAAAAATTGAATATATTTTTCAATCTTTTTTCAAACTCATTTCATTGATAATTCTAATATTAAAGCTATTGAAAACTCATATCAAAGTTGTTTTTATTGAATTTTTATTATTCAAATTCGAAAAAAAAAAGAATTCGGCGTTTTTGTTGTAGTAATTCCTTGATTTAGTAACAACATTAGAAAACCTACATATACATATGATTCAAAATCCTTGTTTGTAACTTGAAATAATTTTTCGAAAATTTTCAACAAACAAACCTACTTTAAATCTGTCCATGACAGCTTGTTTTGTATCTTTTTCACTTGTTCTTCAGTCATATCAAATTTGATATTTAATTTGTGTTGCAT
This sequence comes from Trichomonas gallinae, assembly GCA_008369845.1. Classification (NCBI taxonomy): domain Eukaryota; phylum Parabasalia; order Trichomonadida; family Trichomonadidae; genus Trichomonas; species Trichomonas gallinae. Next base: position 8,715 of record MRSU01004918.1, on the reverse strand, counting down.
CTCGTTTGTATCTTTGCACTTTTCAATGAATTTGACCATAATATCTGTGATTTCTTCCGTTAAATTCCTAATTCCTAAGTATTGAGAACACTGCAATAATCCACCAAGAATTGGTTCATTGTCAGTGAAGAAATCATTCTTCCATGCATCTACCTTTAGATTGATCGACTTTCTAATATATTCTAATATAGTATCAAACATTCCATAATAAATTGGAAGGTGAACAATATCATCTATTCCGATGTCTTTCTGCATGTTATCGAGTAGTTTAATATATGATATTTCAGATGGCGCCAATTCATATATTTTGTCTTCACACTGAACTTTTGTCATAATAATTTTTTTGTGGCAATTTTTCAAAATTTTAATCAAAAATTTTTCTCCTTCTAATTGCATATTTAGAATCTACACATAAAATAATTCCAAATTATCGATTTTGATTTTTAAAATTTTCTATTTTGGAACATAAATTAAGCAAAATGTATAAAAATTATATTAATTTTTAATCAAAGAACAAAATTGAAATTGAAAAAGAGTTGATATTTAGAATCTTTATATAATGAACATTCCTTTTTATGCGAAAATTTTTCGTTGCAATGGAAATTTTGATTAATTTTTTCCACTCTTAGGCAAAAATTGGCATGGATTTCAAAAGAGTAATGCATATATAGATTATAAAATTATGAAACGGACGATTTTAAGGATATTTTTTTTTTGACAATGTTTTCATCTCTATCAGAATTTGAGCAATGGCTTGTCCATTTATCAGCTGATGCAGATGAACCTTCATTTATTGAAATTCACTTCGATAAACTTGAATCTCTTCTCACGATGATAATTCAAGATAAAAAATTCGAAGATCCAATTTCAACGAAGGAAAGTGCATTGTTAAAAGAAATTTATCACAAGGTTATCCCCAAGATGCAGAAGTACCTTGAAATGTCCAAGGAAACTCAAGAAAAATACCTTCATTTTTACGATCTCCTCGTTCAAATAGGCTTAACTGGAATATCAAACAGCCTTTTTGATCGAATACAGATACTAAATCAGATAATCTTCGATCACGAGTGTCTTACGTTTCAATCTAATACTCAGACAAATTTATTCGAGAAAGTAGTCAACATTTTCACAGAAAACAACGTCATAGAAAAACTCCACGATTATCTTATCCATGAAGAAACCTCAATTAGCTGCGTTTACATCATAAGTCAACTTTATCTTTCTCTCAAAGAGTATTATCCTGATTTTGATACGTCAGACGCGTATTCTTCGGTATTTGACGCCATCATACGAATTGGCAAGCAAAAAGTTCGATTATTAGTAACAAATGAAATATTAAGATTTAGAGATATGGTTGTACAGCGCTTTCCAGATGAAGAAACAACGTCTAAACTTGCCGACATTTATTCCTTACTCGCAAATTGCGAAATTTTTGATCGCCAGTTATTTGGATATCAAATGATTTTGAGGAGTTTAGAGACGTCCAGTCGTCAGCTAACACTCGACTGGTTTCAAATCGACAACAATTTACAGATATTAAAGCGCAAAGAGCCTCATCCGCAAATTATGCCGATTTTGGCTTCGATTGCGTCGATTTTAGCAAGCGAGGATTTATTGCCTTTCGAAATCATATCTGATCTTTGGTCGCAAAATTCAGTAATTCATTCCAGTGACTTAGATGCATTTTTCAAAATGTTTGTTACAATCGCTGGAACAATTTTAGACAATTATTTCACAGACTACCTCAAACTTGTTCAACATCCTGAGCAAAAATCGCCACAATGGTTCCAATTTATCATAAATTTATGCGAAGCTTTCGGAAAACGCCCAGACGCTCAAATTCCTTTCACCATTCTACGTGAATTCATTTTCAGAGAGTCATTTAATACAGAATCAGAGTTCAATGAGCACGCAAAGAAAGGATTAGTGTCTGTATTAAAATATCACATGAATTCTGATCAATTACTCGATATTTCGAACGATTTGATCCAGAAAATACCAGACGATGCCTTTAATATATTACAAGGTATTGTTGGAAATCTAGAATTGACGGCTGATGAATCAGTTATGGAACTGTTTCAAATTGCGATCAATCAGTTAAGCAATTTGAGCAGAAAACCAATATATTCGTTCATCCTCGAGTTATCTAAGAAGTTACACTTGATTTTCGACGAAAAAATCACAGAACAATTATTTTCACAAGAGATTGATGCTGATTTCTACTACTTTTTGGTGCAAATAATCAAATCTGGACTGATTGATCCAGATATCATCGATAATTTTCTTACAGAAAATGAATTAGATGTTGATTACGAGAATTTCACGATTTTACTCAAAACAATCGTATTAAAATCACTTCCAGACTCAACAATCGACGATTATCCGTTCCCACATGAAGATTTAATCTGGAAATACGCAAAAATTCATTCAAAACAGCAAAATAAGATATTTAAGTTCTTAGTTAAGATGTATCTCAAAAATAATCCAAATTACATCGACAACCAAACAACAATCAAGAACTTTTTAGAAAAATGGAAATCTCAATACGATTCAGAAGACGATTCATTACTTACTCTTTTGCACCTTTTCATCAAAATCGCGGAAAAGAAAGTTGACTACGAAAAATATGACATGGAGCCACACATTTACAGTATTGCACCAAGAGTTCAAATTGAAGTCACGAATTCAGCGACAAAAGAAGTTGTTAAGCGAGAAGTGTCATCGAGGATATCAAATGCTGCTCTAACGAAACAATTCTGCGAAAGATTCAGGCTTAGCATTTACAACAACGAATTACATGCTTCAAATGGGGATGCTCTGGATATAAACAAATACTTGTACAATTACAATCTCAAGGAACCAATAAAACTCACCATTGTCCCTAGACAATATTATAAAGATATAACTTCTAAAATTTACGACGAATTACCAAGCAATATAGTCTACAGAGAACCAATTATGAACCATTTAATCGAAAAATTGCAAAATGGATCAGAAAGAGCCAAGATTTTGCTCGATGATCTTCCAACTTACGAAGAAACGATAAATAGCATTGATAACATCGAAGACAAAGACTTTGATTACGAATCTTTCCTGCCAATCGGCAAACCTTTGTATTTCATGTATAACTTCGAAACATTGATTTCTAGCGAAAATATCGAACAAATGCCACAGCAGGGATTCACTTACATCATTAATTGCATCAAAGAAGCTAATGATAACATCACAAAGAATATTTTTGATTTCATCCAGAAGAATTTATCAAAAGAAGACAAAAAGAAATTATCACAAGATATTTTTAATGCCTGCTGGTTCAGAATTTACAACAATTTCCAGATGGATGAAGACTTTTTGCTTCCAATTTTTTCATTATTGTCAGAACTTTACTCTTTGAACAGCGACATAGAATTACCTGATTTTGTACCAGATGTTATCCAGCAAATTCTCAACAGCGGCAACGAAAATCTTATCCAGGGCAGTAAATCATTATTCTGCGAATTACCAATCAGCCAGGACTTATTAATCAAAGCATTACAAACATCAGAGAACAAAGGACACATTTACGAGATAATTAGATCTCACATTGAAGGTTTTAACGCAGATTTATTCGAAGAAATTTTAATTTCCATTGATAATCCATCCTGTCCTCATCTTAAGCAAGCACTACGCTGTGCAAAGGTCCTAGTGAGCAAAGGACTCGAAGAAGAAGAGATTGAAAGGTTATCAGATTCATTAATCAGAAGATATTTGAATTTAGACTCAGATAGATCAGACGGATGCTTCACTCTAGCATGTAGAATACTCGGTGCGCTTCCAGAATCGGATGTTCTCGCAAATCACTTAAAATTAATTTTAGATAAGTCGAAACCGATTCGCTGCTGGAATACATCAGGTGACATTGAAGTCAAATCAAGGCATAGTGCTGGATTAATCAATCTCGGCGCGACATGTTTCTTCAATTCGACTCTACAACAATTCTATGCGATTCCTGATGTTAGGAAAGCAATTATCGAATATAAAGGCGACAACTCAGTCATGGTTGAAATGCGAGACTTGTTTTCTAGAATGTGCTATTCTAACAAGCAGTGCCAGAACCCAGAATCATTGATAGACAAATGGGTTGGCTGGGACAAGCAGAGTTTGAATCCTTTAGTTCAACAAGATGCTTGCGAGTTTTTGCAGAATTTCCTGGATAAACTCGAAAAATCATTGGGAGTAGAATTCGTCCACAAACTCTTCCAAGGCACAACAATGCACTACACAGAGGGAATCAACGAGAAATACCAGTCAGAGGCATCAGAACCATTTTTAACTTTAACAGTTCCTGTTAAAAATATGTCAAATATCGACGAAAGTTTCAAGCAGATGATGACGCCCGAATATTTCATTGGCGCAAACAAATACCATGCTGAAGGGATAGGAAAAATAGACGCGAGGAGATATGCTAAACAAGGAGTCCTTCCGCCGTTCTTGATTATGCAATTATCGAGATTCGAATATAACTATGAAACGTGGCGAAGAACAAAAATTGACAATCCATTCAGTTTTCCAGTGAATTTAGAGATCAACGACACTAAATACAAACTATGCGGTGTTATTGTACACATTGGAACAGCTGATTTCGGTCACTACGTTTCCTATGTAAGAAACAGATCTACAGGTGAATGGTATAATTGCAACGACGAATCTGTATCTGACATAACCGAAAACGAAGTTTTAACAACATCTTTGGGCGCAAATGCAAGAAGTGCTTATTTGCTGTTTTACGACAGAGAAGATGTCAACTACAATGTAGATATACAATGTGATGAAGATATCCTCAAAGACATCGAAGAATCAAATGAACAAATTCAGGTCACATCACTTATCTATTCTACTCCTTTCTTCGAAATGATGAAGAATTTAATGAATGCGCAGACACTCGAATACTTCTTCAAATACTTCCCATTCACTACTTTCACAGCTAAAAGCGAAGATTTGGGAGATGAACTCATCAAGCAAATCAAAGGTGATGATAATGAGTTGATTCTTGATGAATTAGCGACAGTTTTCAAGTCAGACATAGGCATTGCTGATGCTTTATTGTATTCTCCGATTGAAGAACTGAGAGAAGCAGCAGTAAGTATTTTCGATTACTTGAAAGAATTCGATATAACTGCAGCAGATAATTTCTTCAACACAATCAAACATATTCCTCAGCATTCTGAAGGTGTACAACAATTCTTAGAAGCAGTCAATCACATGTTAGAAAGCGATGAAGTGATGGAGAACGCAATCAAGAATGACTGGATACACGAAATAGTCAGTTTGCTTACAACAAGAATTCCTGATTATTGCAAATCTAAAGGAATTACTCACTACAAGTATTACTCCGACAAAGATTTATCAGTCGTCTTAGATATCTACTCGAAATTCGCTGAGTCGAATGACTTGATTAAACACACAATGACATCTACTGATTTCATCACTCAAATATTATGCTCAACAACAAGCCTCAAAACATTGTGCGAGTATTTGCCAGAAGAAACAAATGACGAAGTAACGGATAGTTATATTAAGTCAGCAATCGAATATGGAGCATCTATTGTTAGAATCACAGAATTCGCTTACAGGATGATGCAGGAAGAATTCATCTCTTATCTGATGAATTTGGACGAAATTCCTGTAGCTAACTGGCTCGGAGGAATGTGCGCTTTAACTAAGCAAAACAGGCCTCACAAATTCGTCGAAACAATGATGGTATTAACAGATGTTTGGGCTCCTTACATTTTGTCTAAGAAAGAAGATGAAAGAGTTGTCACATTATATATTATAGCGACAATTTGTCCTTCGCCAAGTTTCACAACTGTTTTACCACTTTGGCCAGCATCACTCAAAGTCGAAGCATCTGAAGTCAAGTTCACAGTAATGAGCCAGCTCAACAAGAAACAGACAGAATATGCTGAACATTTCGTCGAGTTTTTCGCTGCAAAAATGAACGAATTCACAGACAAAATACAGAATATGTACTACATCAATCAATTATCAGTCATTCAGTTCATTCAAGCATTGACAACTTGCATCCACATTGTTGGAGATACAAGGGAAACAATGCTTCTGGAGCAACTCGTTGAGTCATTAAGAGGACAAGCTAAAATCTTCGACAAACCACTCGAAATGTTGTTGAACAAACTAACAGCGAATCAACACTTCGTTAAAGTTTGTGACGACTTTTTGTCAACTGTTGTCAAGACAAACAATGACAAAGAAGCGAACGAATTCATTACAGCTATTTTGCCACATGTTAGAGCTGAAATTGTTTCACCAGGAGCTCCACCTATATCACCTAAATGCGCTCGCTGCCTCATCAAGTCTGTTACTTTGATTCCTAATATACACGTTTACAAGAAATACGAAGAGCTTGTTACATTAATTTCCATGCAGCATCCTAAGGTTATTTCAGAATTCTTGAATAATTCCGATTTACCGCCGCATTCTCTCAGAGCTTGCCTGATATTGTCTGATGCTTCTAATGTCAAATTCCCATCATTATCTCTTCTTTCTAGATCTATGCATACATTGCCTTCATTGGATTTAAACCAGACAGTTCTCAAAGCAATTGCATGCAACAACGGTAGATTAGTCGAGAAAGAGATTAATGACATTTTAGCGAATAATCTTCTTAAAGACTCAGCAAGAGAAAAAGTCAATGAACTCCTGAAGAGTCCTAAACTAATCAAGATGGAGTCAACAACAGATGACAGCGACGCGAAAAGCGAAATGGAGGGAGCAAGAAGTGACGTTGAGCTTCTAAAGAGTGACAGAGAGAACTACCAGAGCTCACACAGAAATATTGTGCTCAAATCGAATGGTTCTGATGTTGAGAGAAGTGATTCAGTAAGAGATTCTCCAAAGGTGACTTTTAATACTTCATTAAAAGTCATCGATGAAGAAGAAGACACAAATGAGCCACCAAAAATCGTAAATGAATTATTAATTAAATCTCATAAATCCGTTTCAAGAGAAGATAATGATACAAACGAACCTGAAGAGGAAGATGATACCAAGCAACAAAATGATGAGACAAATGACGAAGAAAAACAAAAATCTGAAATTGAAAAATCAAATGTTGAGGAAGAAGAAGATGATGATAAACAAAGTGAACACAAATCAAATGAAAGCAAAGAGGAAGAGCAAAAAGCAGATGATGAAGAATAATTTCGATATTTTATTTTTTATAGAGTATTATTAAAAAATTGTTTTGTTATTAAATATGTTTAACTCATATTTTACATTTATAACCAAATTTAAAGATAAATTAGAAAATCGATTTTATCAATTTTCTCTATGTAAATTATGTAAGCCTAAGACATAGAAAAAGTTTTAAAGTATAGAAAATCCTTAATTTTGTTACAAAACTAAAAAATTTAATTTATTCAGCATTCGGGTGATCTTCCGCTGCTGGGGCAATTCCTGATTTCATCTATTGTTTTCTAATTGCTGTCGAACGGCCAATTGCTCCTTAAGAAGCTTTTGCTCGCCTAAGAAATCTTTGAGCATCTTAGAGAGGATGTAAACGACAGCAACCATGACAACTGTAAGGGCAATAATGTACATGTTTCTCTGGTGTCTGAACTGCTGAGCAGCGAAGAAGAATTGCGTATCACCAACAGCTTCTCTTCTTCTTGAGACGAACTTAGTCTGTTCTGTGAATTCCTGGGCGAAGAAAGCGATGCAGATGCCAATTACTCCGAATAAGTAAAGTTTGTATTTGTGGATCTGCAAAGCAATCTTGTAGCGGAGGCTGAATGGGAATGGGATGACCATCACGACAATGGCTGCCACTGAAATCAAGTCTAAGAGTAACGGGATGAACCACGTGAACGACATCTTTAATAATGACAAATTTTTTTTGATTATTTGAATATTTGCCAAGTAAAATTTTTAAATTTTCACTTTTTGACATTTTTCTATGCGGATTTTTGACAGTTATACATTTTGTAAAAATATAGTATCGAGGACGATAGCCTTAGAACAATTGAAATAGCCTCAGATTGATAAAGCCTTCAATTTTGTTAATATTATGAATTTGATGTTTAAAATGATCAGAATCGCACAATACGTTGATATATTTTTGAATGAGACCCTTAAATGAATTTCAGGAAACGAAAAATAGAAATCATCTGTATCCAATCATTCCATAAACCACCGCATCACTGTATTTATTGGGTACAGCAATATTGCGACTCCGAAATTTTACTGTCGTTTTATAAAAACAATTTTACAATAGTGGTGACACTTTTCGCGGTTTCATTCAATTGTGAATTCATCTTGAAATTGACACATTATTCTAAAATTTTTTGTCAATTTTTAGAATAATTTTATCATGAAAATAAAATGCAAATAAATAAATTTCTTATCAAGAAAAATAACTAATTTAATTTTTGACAAATAAATTTAATTAATTGACAATTTTGCAAAAAGTGACGATATAATTTTTCAAAATCATGTTAATTTTGCTAGTATGGTTTTAGCAAAAAAAATCATATGAAAGATTAATAAGAGATAAAAAACAGTGGATGATTTTATTTAGTTACGCTCACCACGGATGCGCTGAGCAAGCTGGACATCACGCTCCATGATTGTAACGCGGTTTGCATGGATAGCGCAAAGGTTTGTATCTTCGAAGAGGCCGACGAGGTAAGCTTCAGAAGCTTCCTGGAGGGCAGCAATAGC
>MRSU01004912.1:0-11651 GCA_008369845.1 Trichomonas gallinae | reverse complement strand
TCTCTAGATTTCCAAAATGAAGCTGAGAAACATAAGGAAATAAGATTAACATCTGAAATGGCTTTTAATACTTTATCTAAGAAGTATAATGAGTTAAATGCACAATACAATGAAAGGAACAATGCTATTGATGCATTAACAAAAGATCTCGAAACAATAAGAAATCAGCTCAATGAGAAAAATCTTGAAATTGAAAAACTCAACAAAAATCTCGAAAATACTCAAAATCAAAAGGATGAAATCATCAAATTACAATCTCAGCTTCAAGAATTCATTAACACTAATAAGACAAAAGAAAGAGAATTAGTTGAATTAAAGCAAAAAAGCGATATCGAAAAAACAAATTTGCAGAAGATTCTCCAAGAAAATAGTAAAAATAAAGAAGAATATGAGAAGAAAATCAACAAATTAGAGATGACAATTGTTTCATTAAAAGAGCAGACACAAACAATTCCAGCTGATGCAACAAAGAAAATTACTGAGTTAGAAATAGAAAACAAAAACTTGAAGGAAACTTTTGAAAACGAAAAACAAAACAACGACAAACAAATTCGTGTTCTCAAGCGAGAAAATGAAGAATTCAAACAGAAGGTCAATGATTATAAACAAGAAATAATAAATCTATCAAATGACATTGATAAAAGCGGGACAGCATTCGAAAATAAGCTGCAAGCGAAAGTCAGAGAAATTCAAGAGCTAAAAACTAAAAACGAAGACCTTTACAAAACAATTGAAGATCTTAAGGAAGACATGAAGTCATACAGAGAACAGTTAACATCAGCTAACTCAGCATTAACAGCAAAACTCGAAGCAGCAACAAATTCACTGAAAATTTCTCAAAATAATGAAAAACAAAAAACAGAAGAAACTAAAAAACTTTTGACAGAAAACTCAGAACTACAGAAACAAATTGCTTTGTTAACTAAACAAGTTGACGACAAAACAGCGGCTCTTGAAACATTACAGACTTCTCACGATCAACTTACAACTCTATATGATGAAATACGTTTGTCCTCATCTAAGCAAATCGATTCACTCAAACATCAAATCGTAGACCAACAAGCTGACATCGGAAACATCTCCAATTCACTTAAGAAGAAAACACAGAAGGTGAATAAGCTTAAAGAACTCTTAAATCAAAGTGTTAACATCAAAGATTTCGAGAAATTAAGCAAAAAATATCTAGCGATTAAGAATTTGTATGATAAATCAGAAAAGAAGTTGTTATCAGCTGCAATTGACGAAGGAACAATAAGAGAACAGCAAATGGTAGACTTTTTGGCAAAGATTGATACACAACAGAAAGAAATTGATAGACTTAAAGATGAAATAGAATCCAAGAAAGATTTCATAAGGAAATTGCAGCGACAAATAGCAACAGATGGACAGAAGCTCGAAGAAATATCATCACAGCCATTTGTTCCTCTTTCTGAGCTGACAGCAGCAAGGCAACAGCTCAGACAAAACGAGAAAACAATAAACGAATTGACATCAAAAGTTGCCGTTTTAGAGCAAAACTTGGCGAAAATTAAACAAGAGTCAGACAAACAAAAGGAAATTGACACAAAGGAAAAGAAAGACCTTAAAGAGCTGGTTGACACTCTATCTCAAAAGAATGAAAAATTCCTGGCATTGAACACGAAAATGTCTGTTTTTCATTCGATTGTCAAAAGCGAAACAACACAAAAACAGCAGAATTATTCGATTTTAACTGTGATTAAAGACTCGCTAAATGATCTATTCATGCAATTCAACCTTCCTCCGATCGATTCCCTTGGCAAATTACCAGTTTTGACGATTCAAACACCTTCGAATATTATCAATATCAAGCCATATGATGATGAAAAGATTTCGAAGAAAATTGACGAAATTACGCGTGAAATTGAAAATTTGCCTGTAAAAATCATCGATCTTGCTCCACTGGACAATTCATCGTCATTGATGAGATTAACACAAATCGCACTGAGACTCAAGCGAATTTCAGCAACAATTTCCGATCGTGATAAACTTTTAAAGAGAATGTCGGTTTTAATTGATTCACAGCACAAAGCAGTCCTTCAGATCAGCGAATCACCTAAAGACAAATCTGTTGTAAAGCTTTCTACAAGAAATGTTGAAGAATCTCACCGAATCTTAGAGGAAATCGCAAAAATAACTTAATAATGTTTGTATTTATGTTTATATTTATATAAAATGTGTTTTATTATTAGAATTTCAAAATATTTTTTATCAAGGATATTTTTTTAAACCGAAATATATCATTTTTAATACCAGAAATATATAATATTACAAGAGGATAATTGAAATACATACTCCTTTTTGATTAAACACACTATAAAAATAAAAAATCGTTTTATTTTTGCAAATTACCCATAAACACTATTTATTTTTGTCATTATTCATCAGAATAACATTTTCTTAGCAGGTATTTGAACTGCTGCAAGAAATTCTTATCTTGTCATTCGGCAAAAAAGAAAACTGATCGAATTTGATAGAGATCATGGGAATATTCACTAACCACCAGCCTTAAAATAATCATATGATTCTCAATATGCAGTTTTTATGCTTATTGAGGATGATTAATCGGGAATATTGAAATGATTTCTTTCTTGTTGGCAATATTAGCTCATTTTCGAGTATTGCAAGCGAAATACAAATATAATGAGTTCCCAAGTTTGACAAAGGAATATGTGACATATTCAGGATTTCGATATTGTTGCAAGCACTAATACAACACTTTTAACCCATGTCTGCGGTTATATATGTTGCAAATAGTTCAATAAACTAGCCGAAACAATGCGTTATTAATGATTAATTAGAAAATCTCAAACTGATTGAAAAAACTTAATTAATGCTGTTTTCTTATTAGACATACATTGTACTTACAGTTTACCGGATTTACAGGCTTTTTTATAAAAAAAAGTAATCAAAAAATATGCCAAATATAGCTATTATTCGTATTTATATAGATAAAATAGGTATAAACAGGTAGGTAGTTGCGTGGTTTGTCAAAAGAGAGATAATTCTGAGCTATTTTGCCCGGCCATTCTTTGATTATTTTTTCTGTACATAAAGGTCGATTTTTGAAAAAGTTATTTTGTCGAATGACAGAAATTTACAAGTATTCATATATGTCTGTGACATTATTTAGCAAAATACTCAAATAAAAATTAAATAAAATTTTCTTGACAAATTATAGCTTTTTGATAGTGTATCTACGCAGACATTTTAGCTATTGGTGAGATGATTGATATTATTTATGAGTAATAATGATATTTTCGCAAACTATATTTAATATTTTATCCAAAACATACAAAACAATATTAAAATTAATATTACCACATCATTGGTAGTGGAGAGTCATTCGGTCTCTCGGATTTGGAAGGAACAATAACAGGAATTTCTTTCGCTTGCTGAATCGGTTTATCAAGCATTTCAGAGAATCGGACAACGTTTAATGCAAGCTTGCAATTAGTCCTTGGACTATTCAAGAGTCTGTTGAGGTAAAGCTCATCTAATCTGAGTTTCTCCATGCATAATCCGCGTGCTGTGAACTCTCGTTCAATTGCAACAGCTAATATTACTGAACCATCTGTGATGGAATAATATTTAAAGGTGAGTTTGTCTAAGAGCTTCTTTCCGTTCATGAAAAATTGGGAATTCACGCCCTCGATTTTCCATAGCGAAGCAATCAAGTGATTGGGGTTAACCTTGTAATGCCTAGCTCCATGCTTCCTGGAGACAAGCTTGATGACAATAGACTCGCTGCTGAGCTCACTCATATCTTTTAATTTATAATTTTACATCACAAAATTTTGAATAACATTCAATTTATTTTAGAAACATCCAATATCTTTTGTTTCAAGTTTTATTTAAATTTCAAAAACGGTTTTTAAACGTAAAATGAATTACGGATTTTTATAATAGCCAATATATGTGTATTGATAATATTCCAATTTGATAGTTCTTTTCAATAAATAAAATTATTAAAATAATATCTTAAAACATATGTTGAGCAGTTTTCATATGGGAAATTATTATAACTTTTGAGAAACTTCTCAAATTGATGTTAATTCAATTAAAATTCAATGCTTTTATTTTGTTCGTTGCACAATTTAAATCAAATTCAAGATTATTTTTGGCTATTTTAGAGTATTTACCATTAAATACACATGTTGCTGATAGCCAATCACATAGAATTATTTTCAATCAACATATGTAAATAATTAGTCAATAAAACAATTTTTTCCCAATCATAGACACAAGATCAAGTTTTGGGGACATACATACTACAAGATGTGTTGATGTCTGGTATACTGAATATATTTTGAAAGCATAACTAGATATTCTTCAGTGAAAAAAAATCTTTATTTCAGTTCACTTGGGAAAATTTCAATAAAGATTCAGATTTCGATAATATTTGCAAAAACCATCATAGTATAGGTTTATTAACAGGAAACTGAAAACAAATCAAGTTGAAAACAATAAGAAAGTATTATCAAATCCGACCAATTTCATTAGAGAATTTTCATTTGGAAGTTTGCTATCTATGCCATGGCTATTACGTAAACGGGAGGAATAGACATGATTTTAATTAAATCCTGACAGCACGATAATTTTTTAATCCGGAAATATATATGATATTAGAATTGTATATATATGAACTTATTTCAAGAGTAAATTAATTCTCCGCACTTCTGAATAAATTTTACAATTTTGAATTGAACCTGTTAATATTTTTTTCAATTAGTTTCTGAATTTAAATTTTATAGTTTTTCGACAATGACTCGTAGACTATCTTAATTACTATACCATAGGATCGTTTTAATCAAGTTTCTTCAAAATAACTTGCGAAACTCCAAATTAATGACCGGTGTGTGTTATTAATTCTCGTAACAGATTGTAGAAAGCAATAGCTTGCAATGTACACATCACAATGAGATCACCGGAAATGCTATCTTCCCTTTGCAAAAAGTTGATTAAAATATCAATATCACTAAATACCCGGTTAATAAGTATTTTATTAATGCAGTCCTGCTAAATACATTACAAGACATTCATAGATACTAATAAATAATATAGTAACAATAAGATTTTAAATCATCCATTTTTACAGGCGTAAAATCATTTTTACAAAAATATTACGCATGTTAAGCTTATGATAATATTTTTTAAAAATAATCGGAACCCATTCAAAGTATAAAAGTGACGAATGTTATGTTAGATTCAAAATATTATATATAATATAATAGTAAAAGCGGAGATAATTTATAAAAGTGACAATGTTTCTTTTTTTAGCATTAGCATCTGCTTCTGAGCTCGATGACCTATTGGCTGAAGTCCAGAGCCTTAGAGAAGAGGTAGATGAGCTTTTAACATTAGTAAAAGCGCAAGAAACAACTCTCCCTAGAGGACCAAGATATTATCCTGTTATCTGGTCAACAAAGAAATATGTAACACCGACAAATGCTAATCCTCCTTACCTTGGAGCACGATTTGTAAACATGAAAAAACCACAAGGTTCTGTAGGTATGCAATCTTATGGAGTTGGGAGAGAGCCTGCCACTAATTTTGGACCATTACCTTCCACATTAATGCATCACACATCTCGTAAAACAAAAGTTCCAGGACAGCGAAATAATACCTGAAACATAAATTGTGTTTATTATAATGTGCGTTGTTTGGTAATAATAAACACTTGATTACATTCTTTATTATCTTTTTTTATCGATAGTTCCCAAAATTACATTTGAAAAATGTTTTTCTTCCTTTATTTTTTTTTAGAGAACTATAAGGAAACTGAATATTCGAAAAAGATATGTTCCACTTGTTAAACGCATCATAAATAATTAAAATTTTGATTTATCTAATTATATTGCAAATAATGTAACAAATATATTCGTATATTATATGGAGATGAATTTTTATCATTTTATCATTATTAATGCACATAATATAAAATCATAATAAAAATTCCATTCTTTCGTTGATAAATCTTTGATTTTTTTATACAATTGTCACATATGCAAATTAAATATAATCTAACAAAAACATATATATGCTTTCTAGTTAATTGCTGAACTTGATTTTCAAGCTTTATTTTCTGAAGAAGATATATTAACTTGAATGTGCGCATCATTTATTAGTTAGATACTAATACTATCTTAATATTATTGTCATATCATTTTTAGATATCATTCATTAGTTATTAATAACAAATTTTATTAAACAAATATATCTTAGTTAGATAAAATTGATCTTGTATCGCTATGTTTGTTGGAACCAATAGATTTAATGAAATCATCCAGAACTTCTTTACTATCGAATGAGGATAGCATATTATAGAAGAGATCAACAATATTGATTTCGAAATTGAGATAATCAAGTCCAGTATACTTTGAAAGGTGATCATTTTTAAAATAACCTTCACTCGGATCCAGGAGTTTTAAGTCTGCGATATTTTTAACATTATCGAAAAGGATGCGGTCCTCCTCATTATCTGGAAAATATAGAATTAGATTGTACAAAAGCTGTTTTTTGCTCTCTTGGTCCTTTGAAATTTTGAACAGCATCTTAGAATGTGGTAAAAACATCTTATAATATATGATGTTTTTTCCTTGTTTAGGATTGACAAGAAAGTACAATAGTAATGATGGATCAATATTGTATTGACTGATTTTAATGCTATTTATGCATTTTTTGTATTGCTGACGAATATTGATTGTTTTTTTGTCCATATTCGTATTGTTTATGGTATTTGGATGAATCGGTAGAGACTTTTTGACTTTAGCTTCTTTATCTTCTTCTTTATATTCTATAACTAATTTTAATTGAAAATGATTTTTATGAATCTTGCCGATACCTTGTTTCGCATAAATGCATAAAGCAATATAATCATATTTCTTCTTTTCGAGATTTTCGAGATTAAATTCAATCAGAGAAAAACTAATATTTTTATGTACGAAATTACCAGATTCGATGTTATATAGCACTCCAGATTTGCAATCGATGCAATAAAGGAATCTCCATTGTTTATTTTCAATGAAGTCGATCGCTTGTTCTTTGCTTTTTTTATATTCTTCTTCACCACAGTCATAAAATACCAATCCGTATTCTTGATTGTCTGAGAAATCATCATAATTTTTTCTTCTTCGTTGTCCAATTGTGTCATTTTCATAAATCTTAGAATTGAGCAAATGAATGATATTGCAGAAAATCGCACATTGAGCGTATTTTTCTTGTTGACGTTGCATGAGTTCGCCATGAACATAATCAATTGTTATTTTTCTGTGTCTATCAACGACACTGAGCGCGAAAATATTGTCTTTAAATTTTATATTAAACATTCCGGGACAATTGAAATAATGTTCATAGATTGAATTTATGAAGTTCTCTTTGTATATTCCTCCTTTTTCTTTTATATATGATATCATTTTGTCAACAAATTCGAATAGATCAATTTTATTTTTTTCGTCATAATTCCAGTAGTTTGTATCAATCTTTGAAAGAACAGTTTTTATAGTTGAGTTAAAATCTTGGGTATATCCATTGCATTCCAGATCTTTGATCAAGTGTTCCTTCAATACGTCAATGGATCCATCTATAGTTTCGATGGGCCTCCGAATCATATATTGCACCAATTTCCTAATTGCTGGAACAATTGTTGATGCTTTGCAGGTAACATCATTTATTTCTAAATTAAGAGGAGAGTTATCATTTCTCATTTTGAAATAACTTTTTTTGGGCAATGTGAAGAATATGTGGAGACAAACAAATGCAGCTAATTTCGATTCTTCATCTTTGTAATCTTCGAGGATTTTATCCGCAATTTCGCACTCTTCTTTCGAAAGTCTTAAAAGCTTTGGACTGTCACTAGGTTCTAAGCAATATATAGATGCTTCTTCATCTGGAGCATCAAAAGGAGTTTCCAAGCATTCGATCCCGCATTCGCAACGTGTTTTTCCAATATCGTGATTAAGAATCATGTCAGGATTGAATGAAAATTTATAAGATGTGCTTAATAGTGTACCAGGTGCAAAGTTGTATAATTCAATTAAGACTGGACGAATTTTATCCCACTTGATCCATGATTTTGAAACGAAAATTCTTCTAATATCCATATCTGAAGGCAATGGCAAAATTTCAGTTTCCATGTCAACTCGTGAAATTTCAAAGATTATTTCTTTATCACCATTTTTAATGGCTTTGCGAGTTTTCAGTAACATTAAGTCATTCAAATCGAAATCCTTGTAATGATCTAATGCAATAGGTTCTAATTGATTTAATTTATTATTTGAATATCGATAGCGATTTATATTGGATATTGCATTACTTTTATAAAATTTGTTATTTTTATTGAATGATGCATTACTTTTATAAGATTTGTTATCTTTATTGTTGTTTTTCAATTTTTTTTTAATATCGCAAATAATTATATCACCTGATGGAAGATTTTCATAAACATCTGAGAGTGTATAGTTTGTGAGCGTGAATCTATTATTAAGTATTTTAATTTTGCGATTTTCAGGTAATAAATAGTTGTAATCATGATGGTAATTCGAATAAATTAGGAAGTTGTTGCATTTATTAACGAGATCTTTGAATCTATCAGGCAAAAATATACCAGCATTTTTCTGATCTACTAAAACCGGATTCAAAAAGAAACAAAAAGTATCCTCGGAAATTTGTAAATTTTTCTGGTGCAGGAAGTAATAAACACGATCAAATTCAGCAAGAGCGCTTTCTTTGTTCTTTGTGTAGCTTTTCTCTGGGCCGCATTCAATAATTAAAAAATCTTTGTACTCTGCTTGTAGAATTCTGATAATAGGTGGTGCAAAGGTAACTGCACTTCGTATTTGACATTGTTTGAATTGGAATTCGAACATACCTTGTAAGATTGATGTAATGAGACCTAATAATAGATTTGGAAACTGTACATCTTGATAGTATGGGTTAACTATCCATTCTTCGTTGATTTCTTTATAAACTTGTTGAAGTACTGCTGTTTTATTTTGAATCTTGAAAATTACGTTTTGCAAATTGTTAAGAGTATTATAGTATGTATCTATGTCTTTTTCCCTATTGAGATTTTGAAGTATTTCGCGTGTTATATCCCACTTAGAAGAAAGCTTGGAATCAAACATACTCGTCAAAATATTTTTTTTTTTGACTTATTTAAAAATTGTTTAATTTGCGTTATTTATGCATAATTTATTATAAAATCTTTAAAAATCAACAAAATATGATCACCTAATATATGACATGTAAAATTATTTTTGTCATGTAAATATTTACATTTCATGATATGTGACATATAAAATGTATTATGTATATTTGTGAAATTTGTCACATATCATTTTGTTATATATTGTTAAATGAAATGCATACATTATTAGCGTATATTGTATATTATTATGTTTATCTACTAATTAGTATTCTCGCGATAATAGACCTCGAATATTAACCTGGTGAATTTTTGACTTTGTATCTAAAATGAATACATAGTTAGCAAGATGAAATTTTTCGAAACTAATGATGATAAATCCCAATCTAAACCATTTTTGCACTCCTAGAAAAAGGATTGTTAAAACATTTTATAATAACCACAGTGCAGCTTTGATTAGGGCTTCATTTTTTGGTCATCATGAAGTTTTCATGTGCTTATATCTTCTGTAAAGAAATCAACTAATGCGTATTACAGAAATGACTCCTGAGTAAATATGAGCTGTAGATTTTCATTTAAATTTAAAAATTAATCATATTAAACATAAAAATACAAAGTTTATTTTAATAATAAAATTCATATCAAAAAAATAAATCAAACTAAACTTTCGGCTTGTTTTTGCAAGGAGTTTGTCAAAGATTCGAGTCTTTCCTGCGAGTTTTCTATGTCCTTTTCGTAAATTTCGATTTGGCTTGAAAGATGTTTTTCTTTTTCTTCTAAAAGAATTTGTTCGTTCTTCGCTTTTTCTATTTGCAATTTTATTTCTTCTTCTTCTCTGTCGACGTCATCTTCTTCGTTCTGTAGATTCGCGAGGACTTCGCTGAGCTCTTTCTCCATGTCTTCAACTTCCTTTTTGTCTGTTTCGAGATTGTCTTGCATTTTCTTGATTTCTTCATCACTTTTTAGTTGTGATCTGAGATTTTCTATTTGTTTTTGTTTTTCTTCGATTTCTTTTGTAATTTCGTCGGCTTTTTGTTGATTATTGGCTGCATTTTCGCTCTCTTCTGCTTTGTTTTTGATACTTTCTTGCAAATAATTTATTGCATCTTCCAAACCTTTCTTTTGGGCATTGAAATCATCAGCAATTCGATTTTCTTCAAGATTTAGCATCATTTCTCTCTGCGATAAATCAGATTTCTTCATTTCTAAGTCAATCATTAATGTTTCGACTGATTCTTGAATGTTTTTATCTTCAATCGGTTTCAAAACAACTTGTTTGAGTTTCTCATCTTCTTTTCTCCTCTTTTCCATCTCCAATTCTGACCTTTCTTTCTTCAAATTTTCGAATTTTTCTCTTAATTTTTCGAGTTTTTCTTTTTTGATTTGCAAATTATTCTCTTCTTCTTTTAATTTTGCTTCTTCTTCGTCGAGCATCTTGTCCTCCTCCTTCGCTTTCTCCATGCGTTCATTTGCAGCCGCAATGTTTGCTTGGATTGTTTCATTTTGCTTTCTTAATTCGTCGAGTTTTTTGAGCAACAAACTTTTTTCACTTTGCGCAGCTATTTTCTGTCTTAAGAGTTCTTTGTGCCTATCTTCTGCCTCGAGGATTGCAATTTGATGCTCTTTGGCCTGTTCTTCGAGTTCCATTGTCTCTGTTTCGCGTTTAATTAAATCTGTATTGATATAATCGATTGTTTGTTCTATTTTCTCGAGTAGTTGCTGCTTGTCTTGTATTTCGCCTTCTAGTATTGGATCTATCTCAGGATTTGATCGTAATAAAATTTCTTTCTTTTTTTCGTACATAAATAGTCCTTTCTTTACAATATTTTGGTGTTGATACAACTCCTGGAGTGCTTTTTTGAGGATAGTTCCGTCTGTTACCGTTTCTTCATTTACGTTACCTCGAATATCTTCCCATAATCTCATTTCTGTTTGTAATTCTTCATTCCTTTTCTTCTCATCTTCGAGATCCTTCATATTTTCCCTCAGTTTTTTCCACGCTAAATCTAATTTTTGTCTTTGATGTCGTAAATTTTCTTCTCTTTCTTTCAGAGAGCGCTGAAAACTGTTAATAGGGGCTTTTGTAGTAGGTGTGCCGAGTTTCGTCTGCTGCCTGACTGTTTTTAATGTTGGAGTTCTATTCATTGTATAAAAATGTGACAAATATACATCAAAATCTAGAAAACATACTAATGAAACATGAAAATCACTTTATATTTTGGATTTAGAATTAAATTGATGATAATATGCTATTTATTAAATAACTAAGGATTTGGACAATAATTTAATAATATTTACTTTCGTTTGTCTTTTATAAAGATTAGCATTTTGTATTCTTATTAACATCATCCAAAAGAAGAATATTTCATCAAACAAAAGCTGATTCTCATATAAATAATGAAAATTTATTCAACAGTGACCCCATTTTGAAGCCGGTAAACCGTATCGAAGCCGGTGGCCGTGTCAGATTGTTAGGACAATTTTATAT
>MRSU01004911.1:0-14980 GCA_008369845.1 Trichomonas gallinae | reverse complement strand
AAAAAATTGGAAGCACCCCCTGCCTAAAATTTGAGAATATCCCTGGTCTCACTTTTTATCCCTGGTTATTGTTCCACTGTCATTTTCTTCATCATGAGAGGAATTCATTCCCGACTAGACTGTTTTATTCCTCTAGGTTTGTAATTGTAAAACCTCAATCCTTTAATTATGTGTAATTAGCAAAAACAGACCTTTTAAAATTTCTCAAATAATTTTAAACGCTCATCTGTCATGTAAAATTAGTATAATTGAATGATTTGTTACGTAAATAAAATTTTGTAAAACTTTTTGTCAAATTTTACGTAAAATTATTGAATTTTATATTTATATTATTATATTTGCTTTCGAAATATAAAAGAAAATTCTATAAAATGAATTGTGAAAATCACAAATTTTGCCAAAATTAATTTTAACAAATTATTTTGCCAAAATTATTATACAATAGCCAAAATATTTGTAATTGTAAATAATTTTGGCAATTATTTATTTTGCCAAAATTAATTTTAACAAATTTTGAATAATTTGGATATATTATCGATATCTAAACATTATTTGTATTGCACGGTTTTTTCTCTATCAAAAGTTCTTTGAAAACACCAATATATCACATAATATGACAAATTTGATAAATCTTTATCATATATGTTTTTATTGTTTCCAGCGCTAACTTTGCAGGTTATACAGTCATTCTTAGAATATACAACCAGGAATGAAAGCTATGCACCAATTTGCAAGCTAAATTTTTGCAAATTTGCATAC
Source organism: Trichomonas gallinae (assembly GCA_008369845.1). Lineage (NCBI taxonomy): Eukaryota > Parabasalia > Trichomonadida > Trichomonadidae > Trichomonas > Trichomonas gallinae. Next base: position 14,221 of record MRSU01004911.1, on the reverse strand, counting down.
CCATGCAATAGTAGTTCTGAATGCTCAGAAATTAATATTACACTCAAAAAAGGTATGTATTTGTTAGAAGTATTTGGTGGACAAGGCAATAATAATAGAATATTTTACAGTATGAACGGATATGGCGGATATAGTTATGCAATTATAGAGATTGCAACACAAAAACAATTTTTGTTATATATTGGAGCTGAAGGAAATGTATCTTCTAATACAACATTCAATGGGGGAACACTTTCTAAATTCCCAAATCAAGATAAAAATTCTGGTGGAGGTGCTACAGATTTTAGGACAAAATATGATAATAAAACACGATTTCTAATAGCTGGAGGAGGAGCATCAATCAGCTATCATTTCGAATATTATAACAATCTTCATCAAGGTGGAGGATTCAACCATGATTTTTACATATTAGATCGGATATATAAAGATTCTGGAGGAGGTGGACTTTACCCTACTAAAGGAGGTTTTGGAGGCCTTGGATATGTACATACAATAACTCCTCCATGTGAAGTAATTGAGGAAGATGATTTCCCTGAAATCATTGATGGCGGCACATTTTTCGATGTTAACTCAGGAAATGGTTTTGCCAAGATCACTCTTCTCGATTTTTCATCTTTCCATTCTCCTACAAATCAATTATTCTACACAAACATGAAACTATTCCGTCGAGGTCATAGGTAATATTATGACGAACCGGTTTCGACATTTGCCATTTTGACACTTTACATATTAAGGTTATGAGATTTGTCAATTGATAAAAATGCACATTTAAAGTAAAAATAAAATAAATGCAATTATACTTACTATATTGAGCATAATAATCTTTTGCGATAAAAATGACTCTATACACGACAAAATTTATAAATATTTTGACAAGTAAGAAAAAATAAAAGAGGGGCTTACACCCGAAAAGGACAAATTTTGTATATTTGACACTTTACGTGGCGGAAATATGACCAAACAGATAACTTGTGCACCAATTTTTAGTCTACACTATTGTAATATGGTAGTGCCTAAAACAATTATGGAGCCTGGGGTAATTTAGTGATATCTTGTACAAAAATGTTTCGCAAACAAGCTTGAAAATTATGACATGTAAAAATATTCGTCATTTTAACAATTGAGACACCCCCTAAAGTAATATTTTAACAGTTTACACGTCAAACTGATTTACACAATTTGTCATGTAAAGTGTCTAAATGGCAAATGTCAAAACCCTGTTCCCAACAATATTATTGCATAGGTTTTAGTATATCAGCAAATGATATTTCTATAAACTGTAGTACTCTCAAAATTACAATCGTGAAGTATCATTCCTCGAGCACTACTTTTATTTTTTCTAATTTTGTTTGACGAGTTCATATTTATAAAAAATCATACGATAAAAACTATATATAAACATTTTAACGGTCAAAAAAAGTTGTAAACGTGGGAAAATAGAAAAAATATCAATAATTTCAAATTTTGAAATTGTTTCAAAGCTTGTTGTGTACAGCATAAGTGATTGTGCTTTGTGAAATGTATACAGATGACTTCTATGTTATGGAATCTGCAGCAATAAATAATTGTTCTTGAGAAAAAAATAAGGAATGGTACTTTAGGTCTGATATTCGCTATAATAGTTTTGCATGCATTGCATGCATAGTAATATCAATCAATAAGATAATTACTGGCCATTTTAGACCGAAAACAAATACAAATGTTATTTTCTCAGCTTATATAGTTAATTATCACAATAAAACACCAAAATATTTCCATAATAATATTTATAAAGTGAAAATTAGCTGTTCTAGTCATTAATAAGAAATGTATTTTAATGATCGAGTATAGCTTCAATTTGTAACTCGTAATAAAGAGTAGATTTCTTTCCTGTTGAAATGCTGATGTATGAACAACTGTAACATCAATTTTAGATGACTTTATAATATATTAATCGAAAATCTTAAGAGTATAGGTTAGAAAGATGTATTTTACCATTTATTTAGCCTTCTTAGCTGAACGACGTGTCTGAATAGCTTTATAGATTTCTAATGTTGAATCGAATGTAAAGAAATTATCGAAATTGCTATAGAATTGATCTAAATTCAAATCCTTTTGGTTGTTTTCATATTCCTCAGCTTGAATAAGCATTTCAAGCTTATCAAGTTCCTTAACAAATCTGGCTTCAGCTGTTTTACCTTCTTCCATCTCAAGCCATAATTTCTGCATCTCATCGTTCTTGAGGCTTTCACTAATATGGTTCCATGCTCTATTTTCACGATCGAATTTATCTTCAAGTGAAACACCATCATAAGGAGTGATATCAGTGACGATAGATTCAGCTAAATCGTGAATAAGTGCCATTTGAATGGCCTTATCTTTATTGAGATCCTTTGGGCAGATTGTTAATGCGAGGAATGCAGTCCTCAGTGAGTGATCAGCAACAGATTCCGGGTCGTTAACATGGTTTCTAACCCATCCAGCACGTGGAAGGCGTTTGAGAGCGCCACAAAGTTCAATTGCACGATCGTACTGTGTTGACATTACAAAAGTGACATATTAAAGGTTATAAAAGTGACAACATAAAACGTGACAATCAATTTTAAAGGTTAATAAAAGTGACAATGTTTTTGTTTGCTAAGTTTTCATTATCACTAATTTCTGTAGAAATAAACTATGATTATTTCGCAATAGCATCTGTAGACAAAGCTGGTGGTATACATAACTTAAGTTTTTTTCCTGCTTGTATAGCGTTTACTGGAATTAATAATCTTCAGAATTTGAACAAAAATAGATGGGATTTTGAGACTTTAAACAATTCTAACTTATCTTTCTTTGCAGAAGCTGAAACATATGCTTTGAAAAATCCAGAAAATTGTATTCGAATTTTTTTCCCTTTAAATGGAACCACAAATGGATTCAAAAATACTTTCTATTACGCATTAATGCTTGATCGTGCGATCAGATTAAATAATTATAATTTAACAAGTAATTTTATATTTACTGTGCATAATTTTATGAGTCCAATAGATAAATACCTTCTACAAGAAGTGGCATCAATACTTAATATACATTTATTATGCATTCTCGATCATACATTATCGATGATCACAAGATTCAAGGAAAAATATTTCTTTAAATACCAATATAGACCTCAAAACATTATGCTTATGCGTATTGAAGAAAATTACACATGGTTTTCAATATTTGAAGTTTCATATAGAGATTATCAAAATCAAACCAATCAAATATCAATGGATTACGAGTACACAGGCTATAAATCACTTGAATCGCAGTTTATTGCAAATATCAAGAAGGATTCTAAGGTTACTGATGAATCTTCAGCAAAATATTTGTTGTTGGAAGTCACAAAACACTGGAAATTCGATAAATCAGCAAAATTTGAACTACCAAGTACGAAAACAATTCTATCATATAATGAAAACTCAGTCAACATCAATGATCTTCAACCAATTTTATCTAAAGTTGTTGAAGTTTTAAGCCAATCAGAGATTAAAATAGTATATATGACAGGAAAATACGCAGCCTTTGACCAAATAACAAGCCAACTCAAAAAGAATAATAATGGACTAGAAATTATTACAGAACCAGCAGCATTATCAGGTTCTGGATTCTCTATCAAGCATAACAGCATTCCAAGATTTGTCTATGGAACGAATCAGCAGCTCTTTTTAAAAACAGAAATGGGAATATATGAAGTATTAAAAAGATTCGAGTCAAATATAGTAGAAAGTGCAATAAATATCACTGTAGACGAATCATTTGATTGCTCACTGATACATGACAATGTGACAATCATCTCTTTCCATTTTTCAATTCCACCAAAAACTAATTCATCAGAGAACATCACTTTATTCTTTGGATATGACTTATTCAGCCAGCCAACAATCATGCGCGCAACACTAAAAGGCTTTGCACTCCAAATTATACCTCACAAGCCTTCTTTTATGATGCCAGAAGAATTTTTTAACAAGAGTCGAGAAATTATTCAAAATATCGAAAACATTACAACGACGAGACACATCAATCATCGTAAGTTTTTATACCAGAAGAAGCTGCAGATGGAGAAATTGATAGAAGAAGGCATTGATATCGATTCAAAACCCGAATTCAGTAAATATAAAGATATCCTTAAAGATGAGTTCTATGATATCATTCCTAAGCCAACTCCAAAACCAAAGAAACAGAAACTATATTTGTATCATGAAGATTTATAATATATTTTGTATGTATTAATATTAAACCTTATCTATACTCAACATATAAATCCACATATCAATCACTTATCAATGCTACTTTAGAAATGTTTAAAAACTTAAAGAAATTAAAATGAAAAAATATTAATTGCTATTTCATTAATTTGATTAAATTATTAGCATTTACTTACGACATATATGATGGAAGAATATCTATTTATGTTATTTACAAAGATATAAAATATTGAAAATTAAAATAAAGAATTAATCTTTAAACAGCACAGACTTTTGAATAAGCTTTAACATAGACTTTGAGTTTGTCACCTTTCTTTTCTTCAGGAGTGGAAACCCAAGTTGCGAGAGCAAGATCAGCTTGTGTCGGCTGATCAAGGTACTTTGTTGATGAAGCATTCTTCGTAGTTGTTGGGAATATGCAGCGGAAGTTTCCATTTCTGTTCTGATACTGATCAAAGAATAAAATTGTCATAAAGTCTGTAAAATCTTTGTTATCAGCATCTTTGATCGTATTCATAAGCTTTTCGAGCTCCGGGGTATCCTTAGGAAGTGATGAGAGATTAAAAGTATCAACGAGAAGCTGTTTTTTGAGAGCTTCTTCTTCAGGATTCTTAAAACTCATTGATGGAGTAACATTTGCTTCGAGGCAATATATATTTCCATCGAGTGTGAGAAGGAAATCGAATCCATAGAGCTCAAAACATGATTTATGATTCTTTTGATTTAATAATTCATCGCGTGCAGTGCAAATGACACCGACAATAATATCCTCCATCCTCGTGCGAATAGTTGCTGGGTCAATTTTTGAGGCTTCTAGCGTTGTCCATAATCTGCTGAAATTTTCTACTTTGCAGTTTTCACCTGTCGTAATATGGATCTTTGGGTCAAGATTGGAATCGTTCCACTGTGCTTCTGCAATGCGAACGAGGCCGTCATTGTAAATATAAATTAATAACGGATCTAATGAAACAACTAATGCGTAGACTCTGATATCGAATTTGCAATTATCTAGAAGCAATGGATACTGAGCGTACTTCTGAACGACAACACGTGATCCTGGAGCGAGTTCTGGGACTCCTTTGATTAATTTAATTCCACGCGCGTGAGATCTGCCAACAGGCTTCTGAATCCAGACTGCTGAGCCAACATTCTCTTTGAATTCGTTGATTTGATCGGGAAGAATGTAAGTTGGAAGATAGCATGGAAATGTTGTGTCTTGTTTCGATTGGTACAACTGTATGTGTCTGTGGAAACCAGTTTTTGTTCCAATAACGAATGCTTTATTGTAATGGGCGACTCTTTGTGTTTGTTTCAAATTATCGAAAAATTCTGGTTTTGGTTTCGAACCAACGACAATTTCTGAATCTTTTGGCGAGTCCGATTTCTTGAACCCTGATGTTTCTAATACTTGCTGAAAGAGTTTTGGCGTATATTCGTTTTCGTAGTAATAACCAACAATCCTTTTCTTCTGTCCCTCCTCGAGTGCTGGAACAAAGTCAAAGTACGTCAAAGGGAACGGATTGGCTGCTAAAAATTGCTGAAGTGGTGTAAGAGGTGGCGGCGTTGTTGTCATTTGTTCGTTATTATTGTTGTCACTTTTATTAATTATCATTCTTCAATTTATCAAGCTTTCCAGCCAATATTTTCGCTAACTACTATTGCAGGTATTATTACATTACCCAATTATTTTAATCTAGAATGATAAAATTGCATTCTTTCTATTAATTTTAATTTCAAAATTATATTATCTCAAAACATTGTTAAGATAATTCGACAATTTGATCAATTATAGTAATTAATTCCTATTATTTTCACCAATTACATATATCTAAAATGCTAACTCAATAAAATAAATAGAATTCCCAAAAAGATCAATTATTACATCCATTTAATTCTTTCCTGTAATTTGAATGCAAATAATCATGTTTATTATATCATTCATTAGACTCTTTGTACAATATATGTATACATATTATTGTGTTGAGTGAAAATTTGCAAAAATGTATTAATTTTGTTATCTTTTATAATATATTAATGTATACTGTATGTAACAGGCCATACTGAATATTTATAGACCAATTTTGTAGTCCCTTAATAGATATAAATGTCTATATTATCCAAATTAGAATGAATGATGCATTTGCCAGTTTCAAAATTATGAAAAGCATAACAATGTTGATTTAAGCAATTTCCATTTGTGTGTGAGTGCTTATTGAACAATAATTAGATGGTTTTTTAAAAAATCTCATCAGTTTCATCATATAAGCATTATAATGCATATACTAACATCTATATATACTAATGATAGCGTACAAACAAGTATATAATTCATTTTGTGTTATTTGAATATAAATAGTAATGAGATTGCTTGAAAGACATTCAAATAGAATTATTGCTCAAAGAAGATTATAATAGCAATTAAAACACAATATGATGATAAAATCTCAAAAAAAAAAAATCACGGTAGATATATCTACCCATATTCTGAAAGTGAGTTAATTCTCTGCACATTCAGTTTATCATCATACATATCCTAGAAGACAGCATTGCATTGGCTAAAAAAAATATTAATTTCGAATTTTTATCTAATTATGATGATATCTATTATTATATGCCAAAACAAGCCTATATTTAGAGTGTTAACTAGAAAAGACTTAGAAAATCATAGAAAAAAATCAAATCATACGAAATATGACGATTTGTCATGTAAATCATATTGTTATATTATAATTTTACTTTACAGATTATCGTATTTATCAGAAATTTGTATAATTTACATGTCAAAATCAACCACTTTTTGTCAAAATAATACGAAACTCGAAATTTAAAAAAGACCTTTTCTAGACGTTATTAACAGCAACTTTGCTAGCAAAAAGTGAAACTAATACAATGTTTATAATAGTCAACAAATATCGAAAATACAAAAAAAGAAAATAATCGTTTTTCTGTGAAATATTGAACATATATCCTCTCAAATATTTTTAAGAATTTTTTTTTTCCTATGAATCTTCCTACCCTCGAAATTCCGGCGAAATTTGAGGATATGAAGAAGGTCTACGAGAAATTCTACCTGTATTTTTTTCTAGAAATGGAGCGAGTCTCGAATAACAACTTTAATAAATATATCGACGACTTTTTTCAAATTCTTAGAGATTTATCAAGACAGCCACTGGTGGAAGATGCAGTAAGAACAGGTATTGGCATTTTAAGTCTTCATTCCTTTGGCTATCCCGATTTTACTAAATTATCAAGTATTTTCGACAGAATTATCCCTCAAGTAGATACGGAATATGTACTTTTCACAAGTTGGGTTGCTGGTAAATTGATTCATCACCCAAATATTGAACAGTCTCGCTACGTTTCACATTTGTTCGATCGATGTATCGGATGGATTCGTGCAACAGGCAGACGATCAAGACACATCGCTGCTGTACATATGCTCAGTGCAATGTCAGCAAACGATGGTAGTGATATCGTAATGAATTTTATGCAACTCCAACCTTTGATTTGGGTTTTGGTTTCGCATCCATCTGCACAACTTGTACGAGCTACTGCTGATGCTATATTCATGTTCACAAGGGCATCAACACGATATGGTCGAAGCGAACTCGAATCAAATATGAATTTTTTCACGATTATTTGCACAAGATTATTATCTCTCGGTTCTCCAAATAAGGTATTTTCGTCATTAACAATCATAACGCAGTTAGTTAGAGCAAATCCGGAATATTTTCTACAGAATTTTCATTACTACTTCAAAATGATTATGGAAGCTTGTGCTCATGCACAGCTTCTCGTAAAGTGCGCGGAATTCATCACATTGGCACAATTCGTCTTAATTGACAAAAACCAATTTGCGAACAGCGTTGCACCATACATTTTGTCATTCATGCCTCAGATATACATCGAGTTCCCCGTAGAAATCGCTAAGGCCCTCGAAAATATTATCATTCAATGCCCGCAAATTTTCGAAGATAAACTCGCAGAATTCAAAAAACAAATCGAAGAGAACAGTGTCGACATGAACAGCGCCTGCGTTATATACAGAGCCCTCATTCAGTCATTTGGAGCTAAAATACTTCCAATATCCGAAGAATTTATAGCAAACACTCTTGAGTCACGCTTAACCAAAGAGGTTGGAGGATTTTTCGTCCAATATGCCAATATTAATACCGATTCGTTTAAGGTTTTATTATGTAAAAAACTATTAAATGAATTACAGACTGCCGATACTCCGGAATCGTTAATTGCTCTTGAAGTTATTGCTCAAATGCCTAGAGATGCATTGCTAGAACACGAAACATTTTTATGCCTTTTAACAGACAACATCACAGAGCACTCAGAAGAGTATACATCGATGATACCTAAGGCAATGTATCATTTGACAACAAGCTGTGAGTCATTGAGCGGCTCAATCATCAAAAAATTATTTCAGCTTGCTATTTTTGACCGTTCATCAATGGTTAGAAATGCAATCCTCGATGTACTTGCAGCCCATGCTTCCAAAGAGCTCGCCAGCCCAGAATATATTAAATATCTTAACATTTTTACTTCTGATGACTCTTCAGTTGTTCGCAGTAAGGCTTTTGAACTTATTGCTAAGATATCATCGATCAATCCACTCCTTATCTCACAGATCACAAGAGACAGAATTCTAAATTATTTCTTCGCATTAGATAACGTTCCAAGCATCAGAACGCGTGTAAAGATTGTTCGCACAATGCCGCAGCTCATTAGCGCAATTGGAATGACAATTAAAATTTATGCTCCAACAATTATTGATATTTGCTGCAGACACATCATCTCTGGCGAAGACAGGAGCAAGCTCAATAATTTCCTTGAAGTGGCAGCCGCAGATGAGCTTTTTAGCGTTCTATGCGAATCTTTAATTCTCGTTGCACCAGTTGATACGAATTCGATGTCGAAACATGTTGAAAATGTAATACCAGAACTCTGTAACCACTTATGTGTCAACGAAAACAGAAGATTAGTTCTTTCTTGTCTCAGATTATTATTCGTTCTCTTATCTCCACCAGCTTCAACTATGATTACACGTGGAATGGTCCCAGTCATCCTCGGAGCGTGCAGCAAATTCCTCAACGTGACGCGCTCAAGAAAGGCCAGAATGAACGTTCTCAAAGTTATCGGCGCAATAGGTATCTTAGAAGTTCACCAGCGCCCGCAGATTAAACCTTACGAAGCACCAGACTTTGCAGAAGACAACCTCTCGAGGCAGTTCTATCACCCATCTCGCGATAATTCTGGTGGCGTCGATGATACATTGTTAATGCAACCGAATACAGCTGAACAATGCGTCACAGCAATTGTCTCATCATCACTTCTCGACATATTCAAGAACGATTCTCTGACTGATTTCCACAATGACGCGGCCCTCGCCTTAGTTGATGTATTGTCCAATCCTAAGATGGGTGTTTTGCCTTACTTCGACAAGTTCGTTTCAAGACTACTCGATGTAATTGAGCGCGCGAATGATTCCGACCTTGAAGTTTATATTCCACTTTACACTAGATTGATTTTCAGCACCGGACAAAACACTTCACCATTCATGGACAGGTCATTGGATATAATTGGCAGGAAGTTCAATTCAAGGATAGCTTTGCAGTGCATCGACCTTATTATAGCATTCGCAACAGTCATGAAAGACCATTTCGTTAAATCTAGCGCGAACACAATTTGCTTGTTGATACAATGCCTAGACTCAGAAAAATATTCAAATGAAAGAACATCTATATCTGTCCTCGAAGCTTTCGAACTATTATGCGAATACCAGAATGATTTGAGCTTTTTGATAATATCAGCTGTTTCAGATACAATCATCTGCGAGCAGACATTTAAATCAGTGAGAATCGCAGCTTTGAGATGCTTCGATAAAATGGTCAGATCAGTTGATGTTTTCAAAGACTTAGGACAGATAGTTCGCGCATTAGAATATTGTCTGACAGTTGATGACCAAGATACAATAGATGCAGCGATGAGTTTGCTATATTCACTATTATTAGCTCAAGGAATTCAGTTCCTCATCAACGCAGATCTATTATTGGATTACATCAAAATACATGGACTTGAAACTCCACAACTCAAATCTATTATTAATGCTGTTTCTCACGGCCAGGGTTATTCGAACTTCTCACCAATTAAATCTCCAGCTTCTTTCCCAGGCAAGAGCAGATCAGCCCAACCTCAGTCAGCGCAGTACATTTTCTTCGAAGAGTCAATCATTGCGAGAGTCATGTCACCTGCATTAGGCTACGGAATACATCTTGAACAGTGGCTGCATTCATTCATTCTGACAGCGATTGCAGGAAATCCAAATTCGTGCATCAGAGCTTGCTCAACTTTAGCATCAAACTACAGGCCATTGGCATTCGCTTTGTTTAGGATTGCTTTCTATACATGCTGGCGACAAATATCAGCTGACGGAAGGAAACAAATTAGCGAAACATTTTTGTCAATTTTAGTCGCAACAGAAAACTACGAATCAGTTGTCAAAGAGTTATTAGAACTCATTTTCTTCATGAGAAAGATGGATCCACCGATGAACATCCCAGCCCAAGACATAGCTAGAGCTTGCTTAAGATATGGCTATGATGCCTTCGCTTTATATCTACAACAGAATGAAATGTATTCGGAAAAAATTGTCAAGCCGCGAACTGTTTTGCAGCTCATAGAAGTTTTCATTCAGATCGGTGAGTGGGACAACGCACACGCTATTTGGAAGCTGTATTCACCAAAGATCCAGAGCATCAACAAACCTGAGACAATCGCGAAATTGAGAATCTGGGACAGAGTCATTCCTATCTACAAGGAGAAATTCAAGCGCGGCGACAGATCAGTATCATTCCGCGGCCTCGTCAAGAGCCTCGCGAGTATGGCGAGATGGCCAGAGCTCAGCGACTTGATGCCGACATTCAAGAAGATGCAGCTTGCAGATCAAAGAGCGACAGCACCTTATTTCGCGAACGCCATGATGCATTTAAGACAATGGGAAGCATTAGACGATGCTTTGATTCCTGCTCCAGAAGACTCAATGCGATGCTTCTCTCTCAAAGCTATCAGCGCTTTACATTCCAAACAATACGACATTGTTGATAAAATCATCGACAACGCTTTCTCGTTGCTGGCTTCAAGGCCAATCACATTATGGGCAGACAACCAGCAGATACACACAGACACAATGCTCGTCGCCCAGCAGTTAGTTGAAATTCTTGAAATGAAGAACTGGACTCTTAAAGAAGACATGAGGCCAAGCATTGAAGAAGTGTGGCAGGAAAGACTGACCATGGCACCAAGAGACTTCGAACTCTGGATGAAGATATTAGGAAACAGAGCAGCAATCACTGGTGTTCACTACGACTCCTTCATCGATTTCTTCCAGTTGAGATCAGTGACAATGGACACAAAGATCCACATGAACGCTTTCAACGCAATTTTCTCAGGATACACTGACGACAGCGATGATGCACTCCCAGCAATTTGCTACGCAGTCACTCAGTGGTCTATGGGACAGAGAAAAGAAGCCATTGAGAAGATCAAAGTTTTGTCAGATTCTGTTGAAGGTGATTTAGCCGACAGATGCCACATGTTGTACGCGAGCTGGCTTATAGAGACAGGAGAGTCTGTCACTGAGTTCAAAGAAGCCTACAAGCAGCTCCAGATGATGCCAGCGGTCTCAGATTGCTTACTCGGAAATTACAAACGTTCACACAGAAAAGTATCAAATACGACAGCACTTTTCCTACCAAAGGCTATTGTCAATGCTATGAAGGAAGACAGCATCAACTTGAATGTTCTCAGAATGTGGTCAGATGTCAACACTCAGTTGATAGAACTCGATCCACCGAATTTGCCACATTACGTGACAAATGCAATTGACGCATTATCACAGTGCTGCATCATTTCTCCTAGTTTCACAGATGTCGTACAGCTTCTCAATCTCTTCTTCGATCATGCAAACGAAGGCGACATATTCGAGCACACAACATCGAACTGCTTGAACAGACTACAACCGAAACTTTTGCTGCAAGCATCACCACAACTTTTAGTCCAGTTATCTCATCCTGTTCCTGACGTCGCACAGTTTGTTCATGATACAGTTTTCAACCTTCTCCATGAACACTACCACGAACTGATCTTCTCAGTCATCGTCATGAAGTTCTCTAAGGATTCAGGAAGATCCAAAGCCGCCTGCAACTTGTTCGACGAATTCAAGAAGATGAACCCATCAGCACACGATGAAGTCTTCACAATCAGAAAGTGCTTGCTCAGAGCTGCAGTCACATGGTATGAGAAAGTCATGCAGCGCATCACAGACGCTTTCGATCACTACGCACTTCAGCAGTTCGAGTTGATGGTTGACACACTTCAGTCAATCGTACAAATGGTGAAGGCACCGAAGTGTGCACTTCATGAGCAATTCAAGGAATCATACCAAGTCAACATTGCTGCCCTTGAGCGCATTCTTAAAGTCTTCTCACCACACAACCAGTCGCAGATGAACCAGTTGACTCAGTGGTGCAAATCAATGCAGACATTGCTGACAGAGGACATCAAGAAAGTCAGAATTATCCAACTTTCTTCCATTTCCAAGCCTTTGGCAGAGAAAACTCACTTCCAGCTCGCTGTTCCAGGCACATACAAGCCAGGCAAGCCTATCATCCGCATCCAGTACTTTGTCGGCCAGTTCTCTGTCTACATGAGCAAGCAGCAGCCGAAAGACGTCGTCATTCGCGGCGAAGATGGAAACTTTTACCAGTATCTAGTTAAAGGCCACGAAGATCTAAGACTCGATGAACGTATCATGCAGTTCTTCCGCATCATCAACAATTTCCTCAAGCGCGAGACATGCTTTGGCGCACAAGTCATTCAGACTATGTCTGTCATTCCTCTTTCAATCACAAACGGCCTCGTCCAGTGGGTGACAGGCACAGACACACTGAGATCAGTCGTCGAGCAGTACAGAAGACTGATGAACAGAGACCCAATCCAAGAATATTTGCTGACAGAGCAGCTCAGTTATGTATCTTATGACTACATGATGCCGATTCAGAAATACCATGTCATTTCTAAAGTGATGAGCGCAGTTCCTGACACAGATATTGCGAACTTCTTCTACTTGAAAGCAAACACAGCTGAACAATGGCACAAGAGAACAGTCACATTCTCCGTCAGCGCCGCTTTGACATCAATGGTTGGCTATGTTTTCGGTCTCGGCGATCGTCATCCTTCTAACTTGCTGATTGACAGATTCACGGGCAAGCTTATCCACATCGACTTCGGTGACTGCTTCGAGCGCGCTGCAAAGAGAAAGTTCCTTCCAGAAGTTGTCCCATTCAGGCTTACAAGAATGATGTGCAAAGCTATGGGCGTCACAGGACCGGACGGAACTTTCAGGGATGCATTCGTTAACACGTCAAGAGTTCTTAGAGAAAACAAGAGAATTCTCATCATGGTTCTTGCAATTTTCGTGCACGAGCCTCTCGTTGATCCTAAGGAGCACCGCAGTGGCTCTTCAAACACAAAGATGGACCAGATGAGTTTCGTCGGAATGACAGAAGTTACTGGTTCTGTCATCGACAAAGGAAGAGTTTTGCTTGCTGAGCCGCGTGATAAGACGACAAACACAGAGATGAGAGCAAGAGTCAACCAGAAGCTCTCTGGCACAGACTTCAATGAAAATGAGCCACTTTCTGTCGAAGATCAGGCAATGAAATTGATCAAGATTGCAACGGATCCATACAACTTGGCTAAGATGTACAGTGGATGGTGTCCGTTCTGGTAATATTATTGTTTTGTTTTAAAATTATATTCTACTTCTATTTCTAATCGTTCGATTTTTTACATAAAAAAAAACATTTACACGACAAATTACTAGTTTATTTGTCATAATATGTTCTTAAAAAAGATAAAATGATTTTCCGACACGGGGAGTCGAACCCCGCTCCAGCGGATGAGAACCGCTTATCCTAACCGATGAACGATGTCGGATTTAC
>MRSU01004908.1:0-35225 GCA_008369845.1 Trichomonas gallinae | reverse complement strand
AGTACATAGCATGATAGAGCAACTGATAAGGTATTATCATCAACAATTTGTTCAACTCAATAATCTATATTCATCGAGAAGTTAACAAAATACGTATTTTTGGGTACCAAAAAAATTTGGGAAAAAATTGGAAACGTACGGTACTAATATCATGTTAATTAGTTTTTTTGCCTAATGAATGACATTCATTATGGAAGGTATTAACATAAAATCATATACATGTATTCGAACTTCATATACATGTATTCAAAACCGTTGAAATCAAGACCTGGTTTTTTGAATACAATACAGTTACTCCGCTTTAAAATCAAAAATTCACCTTTTTCAAGCGTATTGCTCGGCGCTCTATCGGACTTACGCTCGTTCTATCACTATTTTCGTTCTAAAAAAAAAACACATTGAAAAAGGAAAAAAAAATTCTTTTGCAAGTAAGTCGTACCTGGTCTGACAAGAAGCATATCAAGCCTTTATCCAACCAAGCTAGGGGCAGATCCTGAAAGAACGTAATTTTCATGACATTACTTATAAAATATGACACTTTACATGTCAACTCCTGAACGATAGCACAACAATGTCCAAGTCTCCAAGAATTTAATACATTGGACATAAAGATACTATGCTTATATAATTAGAATATGTAGAAGATAGAACAATATCTCAACAAAATATACATAGAATTATTTCCTCACCGTTAAGTATTTATACATGGTTCATACGGCATATTATTGAAAGATATAATTATTGTTTATTATTAAAGTCGTTGAAATCACATTTTAAGTATAAAATGATCCGAAATAAACATCATTATTCGTAATCATTTTATTTTAACATATTAAATTGTTTAATATATTCATTTATCAATTCCAAAATAAAAATTTTTCAGTACTAAAGTCGCTTTTCAAGTTAAGGGCCTAAAGTTTTTTTATCAAATATATATGAAAGTTGTGATACAATGATATGATTTTCGAAAAAATAAAATCTTTACAAAAGTTTATCAAACGCGAAACCATTTTAAAATACTGATTATATATCATGAAAATTTCATATTTTTGACATTCAGAGAATTAATCAAATTGAGAAGACATGTCAAGAAATTTTGAATACCTCATTCAATAATTTCAATAGCAAATAAAATCAAATAAATTTCTTTTGATGCTTTCAGTATTTACTATAATTGCAGCTGTCAAGACACATATAGCTGTAGATAAACCTAAATCAGAGAACGCATGCTTTGATCTCCGATATGTGAAAACAGAAAAATATAATGAAACGATGACACAAGACGGAGAAGGGTATTTCGTGGCTTTCCGACCTTATGTTGATGAGAAAGAAGGAGAAATACAACTATTAAAGTGGGGAGACATGATTTTCAACGATAATTACAGAGTTGCCTTTGGATACGAAAAAGATAAGACAACAGACGCCTTATTACTATATTTTGTTGTCGAAAACAAACAATACGAGCCTATTACATTTGACCTCGGCGTCTTCGCTGATGCTTCTTTCCAGAATAACGATAGAACAATTGTAAAATTGTCAGACGATAAACGTGCGATTATAATTGAGAACCCAGACTACTTCACTTCACATCTATTACTAGTCAAGGGCACATACTACCCAGATGTATCATCAATCTACTTCGGTGACCTTCCAAATTCACACGATATTGACCCCAAATTTTATCCATATTTTAAAGACGATACAACTACAACAACGAAAAGCCAAGATTCTGTCTACGCTTTCTCATGGAAGAAACAGACAATCAAAGCTAAAGAAGAGCAGGTTTATGGCTTCATAGCTAATCCAGGCAAAACACTTAAAATGCCTCCTTTCATCTTCGATGTGACAGAAAGGAAGAAAAGTTATCCGCAGAACACAGATGTTGACGTAAAGTTCAATGTCGTTGATCATGATGCCGGAGAGCTAATAACAATTGTTGTTAGTATAGATGGTCAAGAATACAAAGAAACATTCACAACAACAGAAAACAAGAAGTCAAACGTTTTCACATTCAAAGCTAACCTTCATGATAACCTTAAAATAAAGTACAAAGCTTACGCATACGATGCTGCAGGATATAAATCAAGGGAACTTGTTGATTACATGGTTGCTGATGGTGCGGATTTTCCTGATATAATAGTGAAGCAAAAACCAAAGAAAGAATATGATGTGAATGATATCATCATCATTAAAGGTGACATAAAAGACGAGAAACAAGTCAATTTTGTTTACAAATTTGACAACGGACCAGAATATGAGAATCAACAAATTATTGTACAAAATAATAGAGTTCAGGAATTCACATCAAAGATTGCTATTCCTGAATATTTAAAGCCAGGTAAAAATCATACACTTTATATTTGGTGCTACGATAATTTAGACCAATATTCTCCTACATATTTTTACAAATTCTTCTTGAAACAACCAAACGAACCACACATTTACTTTGCTTTCCTCTCTGATCCAAGAGCACAGAAAGAAGATCAAATAGTTATTGCTCTGGAAGCTTTAGATGCTGATAATGGCCAAAACGTCAAAGTCCTTGCAAGCTGGGATGGCAAAAATAAGAAAGATATTGGTAACTTCACCTCAACAGGACTTAAAGCTCCATATGCTTTCTTCTATTACATTCCAGAGGATGCAACACCAGGAAGACATACCATTACAGTCGAGCTTATTGATGAAAAGCAGGTTAAATCAATCGAAACTCAAGATCTATATGTTGTTATCTATGATCCAGAGAATCCAATTAAATCTAGACCAGGATCCATCAATGAAGTTCCTCTCACAAGAAATACAAACGCTTGCTTCAACCTTAAATACACAGATGCTGATGGCAAGACACATGGAATGTCATACAAAGATGAAGGATTTTATGTTGGATATAGGATTTATGATGGTTTCTGGGCAGGACAAACAAAGCTAATAAAATCCAAGGATGGACAAAAGGCACAAGATGGAGATATAACAATCAAGTACCACTCAAGAAATGACCAATTGACAAACTTTTTCGAAGCGCTCTTCGATGTTACAAATGATGGATACTTCCCGAAGTATATCGATCTCGGCGTTTTCGTTGACTCCGAGTTCGACAACAGACATGATAGTGTTACACTAAGAGCCGATGGAAGAGGTTTCACAGTTTCAAATGATGACCCATACATACACTACACAGTGTTTACACGTGCTTTCGGCGTTTTTCCAAATGTTAACACAACATATCTCAGGGAAGTTGAGCGAGTAAATGGACAAGAAATTTCAATCGAAAAGATTCCATTCTGGAGCTCAGAAGATGACAAGGAATCCATTGGAAACACAATGTATTCATTCGCATGGATTCGTTTTAGAATTCCTCCGGGAGAAATGGTTCAGTTTGGTGCTACATTTGTACCAAATGACGTAATGAAGACTCCACCAACTGTCAGAGAATTAACTGAGAAATTTGATTTCTATAGAAAGGATGTAGATGTTCTCCTCCAATTCTCTCTAATCGATGCAGATGTTGGAGAAACTGTCAACATTGCAGCTCTTTTGAACCAGACAATAAATGAAGTGACACTTCCAACAATGCAAATCAAAATTGCCAATCCTAACGGCGAGAAATTCAACTTTACTGTTAACACGAAAGATGGACCTTACTTCAAATACACAGTATATGCTTATGATGCTGAGAATTACTTTTCAAATGTCATCGAAGGCAATCTACCAATAACTAAACGTCCTAAAATGACGATTGATGATCTCTATATCAAATACAACTACTTCGAAGGAGATAATATCACATTATCAGGCGAAGTCTTTGATGAATCAAATGTTTACATAAAGTATCAGTTTGATGATGGCAAAGTTGAAACGGCTGGCAAAGTTGACGCATCAAAAAGTAGTTTATGGAACTGGACACCTTTCGAGTTCATCGTTCCAATACCTCCTCAAGTCAAACCAGGCTCGCACATGCTCAATATTTGGGCACAAGACGAATACGGTGTTGCTGATACTTTTGTTGATCCGTACCATATAAACCTGAAGCCATATAATCCTCCTGTTCTTCATAAGGCAGGATTCTCCAAAAAGGTTGTTACAGCTGGAGAGAAGGTACTCATGTATGTAGCATTTACTGATCCTGATGTTGGCAAGGCTGTTAATGTTATGATTAATATTCCACCGAAGAAGAATTTCGATTATGTCCAATCTATTGTTCAGCCGAAAGATAGGAAGCCATTCGCTTTCTATTGGACAGTTCCAAGTACTTTATCTGCTGGAACATATGATGTCCAAATTATGATTGACGATCACGATCACTTGAAATCTAATGTGATCACAAATACTCTATTAGTGAAAGAACAAGCATGAAAGACTAAATAGTTGCGATTATAACATTTTACCTATATACAATACAAAAACTAATAATATCTAAATAAATGAAAATATTTCGTTTATGAAATAATAATACATAATTTCATTGAATTTAACATTGTAATTACTGTTATGATATCTATTTGGACTTAATTATCTAATTTGATACCGTTTTTCTGCATAAAAAAATTCATATTTTCGATCTTTGGTATTTTTGTATGGGAATTTTTCGTAAACATTTATAGGTTAATATTATGTAGGGTCTCTATTCGTGATAGCGTGAAATATATATTGTAAATTTTTTTGACACTTTACAATAATTTTTGACGTTTATATGCCAAATGTCAAACATGAATTCTTGATTTTTACATTGTAAATAGAGTTTGATCAAGGGACGATTCCATGAATGCTACGCCTGCTTTTTGCTCCTAATACATGAAACATTTTAAGTGTTTTCATTGCTTAAAATCCATTTCCAATAAATAATCTTTTTCTATTCAAATTTACATCACCGCAAACTCGCAGTTGTTAACAATACTTGAATTAATTTAGATTATACAACTTGATTCTTAATTTTAATGTAAATGAGAAGATATCTGATCAAATTTTGTGCAATTTGCTTGTTTTTCACATATTTTAGAGACATTTTCATAAGTAGTAAATACAAGGCAATTCAATATATGATATTACCTCATAGTTAAGTTATATAATTTAATAATAGATTATCTTGCAGTAAGAAGCAGATAAATCAGCTTCCATTGCTACTACCAGGGAGCTAATTCTTGATGATGAGCAAGAATGCAGTAAAAAGGTAAAAAAAGATAAGTAAGTATATATTTAGGCATTTATTCTCAGGAAAGGAGAGGATGCCAAGCCGTTAGGCTTATTTGGACCTCATCATCCTCCTCTTCCTTTTCAGTCTCCGCATACGCTTCTTAAGCCACTTTCCGCGCATTTATCTTAGTGACGGGCCAAACCGATTTTATTTGTTTTCTTTTTAATCGTAGCCTAAATTTCTATGAGCTCTCTCAAATTTTTACGGCATTTTCTTCATTAGGCAACTTTTTTACCTGATAGAGAGAGACCTAATTCTTTATTACTACATGTTAGACAACGAAGGAAATCATCGAACTATCGCATTTTAATTTACGAATTCTTTATTCTATTTTCGATTTTATCCAGAATTATCTAATAATATCCGATTATTACGTCATACAGAGCTATAGGAGCAAAAGTTCCATTCCAGTTACATGATATTCTAATCAATTGCGCTACCATTTTGGTCCAATTTTTTTTGGTTGCTATTGATTCCAGTTGTATTGGCCTTGATATGCTTCATTAATTACAAAAGTATTTTCTTGTTACAATGATATAAAGTCTATTGTTAATGCTTGAAATGCTCATTACAGCTCTTTTTAATGATAATATACAAATTTTCCAATTCATTTACAATACCTATTCGATTTATAGGTTCTGGACGCGTAGCATAAGCTCCTCATATAGGATCCAAATTTGAACATTTTGCTTAAAGGATAATCCATTAATCTATACTAAGAATTATACTCATTATATATAGATATGTTATTGTTTCAATACAAAATGCGAATATTTCAAAATATTCGCATATTGCTTATTTGTTGCAACCCTGATCATTCAGTACATACTAAATATTATGCTATGATACATACTGTATTTTTTTTTCATAGATATTAGACTACCAGTATCAAGACATCCAATGCTATATCTTTCCACCGTTAACATGAAGAGGAAATACATAGTTGGTGAGAGTATTACTCTTAGAGGAGAAGTAATGGACGAATCAATCACTTTCATCAAATACAAATTTGACAACGGAAAGACATTAATAGCCACTAAAGTAGATGCATCAGAGGCATATGAAATTTATGAATGGGAGAAGTTCAAGTGCGATATTCCATTCCCTCCACAAGTTAAGCCAGGAAAGCACAAACTTTATGTTTGGGCGAGAGACGAATATGGAGTTTCTGAAATGCCAGCAGAAGAAGTCGACATTGTTCTCAAGTCATACACTCCACCTGTCTTACACAAGGCTGGCTTATCGAAGGAGATTGCTAAATCAGGCGAGAAGCTCCTTGAATATGTTAGTTTCGACGATCCAGACACTGAAGATTATATCAGTGTCAAATCTTACATTACAACAAAGGAATACTTCGATTATGTTAAGAAGACGAGTGAGAGGAAGCCATATGCTATCTATTGGACAGTATCAGCTTACACAGATCCAGGAAGCTATGACATTACAATTGCACTCGAAGACAATGATTATTTGAAATCCAATAACATCACAAGAACTCTAATAGTTCAGTAGATTATGCGAGTAAACAATTAATTTTCTGAGTTTTTAAAATAATTATCAATATCATCACAATAAATGCATGCTGACAATCAGTTTATGACATTTATACTACAATATATGCATGTTTTTAAAACATTAGCACTCCAATTGAATCATATTCAGCTCGAAAATATTTAATATGGTACTTTACCAATATAACGCTTAATTAGGTTATTATCTTTTGTAGTGAATAAATATTGGTAGTTTAAAATGGATGAATTAATTTATTGAAAAATATAATTTCATTCATTATTGTATTTAAGTATAATTGAAGTATGTACCAAAACAATTGAAAAGGCAAAGATTTCCAGGTTAATAATTTAATTAAATTATTCAAGAATTAAAATCATCGAAATTAGCCTTTGTTAATAAGAAAACAAATAAGTATTAAAAACATTTAAAGATTTCTCAATGCAATGAATGTATAAAAATGAAATATAAAATTCTTGAATTTGCAAAAACTGTTTGTTTTGAACTCATTAATAGATATTCGTATTTTGTGCACGAATCCCTGTTTATATCTGCTAAAACTTGTTTACAAACTTCGTTTTATTTATCAACGGTTTTTCAAAAATATGGAAAACCAGATCTTCACTATTAACATCGTCGGGGCTACAGATATATACCCAAATGAACCCCTAGATCACGTAGTTGTAAGAGTTTCGATTGTAGATCAATCCACGGGAAATTTAATCAAAAAATCAAAAATAACAGTCGAAGATAAAGAAATACCACGCAAATGCATGTCACCATACGAAACAACAGAGTATATTTCGCCAGTTTGCACAAAAACAGTTGCAATTGATAATGTTAAACGCTTAGCACCATATTGGGATGATTCTTTCATCTTTAACGAATCGGTTTCAACAATTTTGAAGGAAAATGTCGTTGTTTATTTCGAAATTATCGATTTAGACGTACCACAAGAAAAACATCATCATACAGCAATCGCCTGGGCATTTTTGAAGCCACTGGCATCAAATGGAACATATAATATCGATCATCCTTGCAAATTACACCTCCATTACTATCCAAAGAACTTTAATCCGCAATTAAAAGGACTTCACGTCCCAGTGTCAACATTGCTCGACAAGAGCAAGAAATTCCTCGCATACTTGAGCATAGAAATCAAGACAAGCGAGACTCACGAGCTCTACGACGTCACAGGCAGACCTAAGCACTTTTTCCATCGCGAAATTGGCGCCGAAGATATTTCCACTCTCGTTTATCACGAAGAGACAGAACAAGAAGAAATCGAGAAGGCAGAGACCGAACAACCAACTGTCGTCCGCCCAGCGAACAAGAACTGCAAGATCCCGAGATTGCTCAAGGCGCAATTTCCTGTCGGCGAAAATGGCGCTCACGCTCTTTGTTTCAACAACAACGGCGACATTCTTGTTGCAGCTATCAAGACAGGTTCCACATATTCCATACAGTTCTTCAATGTCTACGATTTCGAGAATTCGCTCGCAATCATCAAGAACGCGCACCAAGATATCATATACGAGTTGACTTTTTCTGCTGACGATAAATATTTGATGTCAGCTTCAGCGGACGGAGATGTCAAAGTCTGGCACTCAAGCGGACTCAACAAGCAGCCAGTGAACACATTAGCTCATCCTTGCAATGTTTACACGGCCAAGTTCCATCCAGGAGACTCAAGGCTGGTGGCGACAGGCGGACGAGATTCCATAGTAAGGTTGTGGGACCGAACGAAGAACTCTTGCACAGCCGAACTGAGAGGAAACGTCGGTACAGTCAACAGCCTCGTGTTCAGTCCAGATGGCAAAGTCATGTACGCTGGTGACTCCAATGGTATCATCACTGTGTTTAATACAGATGTCTCAGTCGAAGGCACTGATGGCGTCTCGAGGAAAAGTGTCGTCAAAGAGGATGAAATCAAAGGCGTCAGCATCGTGAGATTATCAATGGAAAGGTCCAACTTCTCACTGCTCGTTTACACGAAGGACTCAATGCTCAGAGTGTTCGAGACGAAGGTTATGGTTCCCTCACAGAGATATTCTGGAATCGTCTGCAACAAGTTCATCCTTCCTGCTGTTTTCTCGCCGGACTGCCAGTACATTTTGGCCGGCTCCGAAGACGGAACAGCCAAGTGCTGGACTGTTAGAAAGGCTGACCTCGTGCCGACAGCCGAGTGGAACTTCCAGTTCACAGCCCCAGTCACAGCTGTCGCGTGGAACAGAGTCGAAAACATGGTCGCATTTTCTTCTTTCGGAAGCAGGATGCCTATCATTGTTTTCTGCGATCCAGCACCGCTGCCTGTAGTTATCGAAGACCAAGAGGAATCAGATCAATTCTAAGTTTTGTATTTTTTTTATTTAAACTTTATTGTTATTTTAAATCAGTTTTTTAAAAACAAACAATAATTGATATTTCATGGTTCTAATGAAGGTTTATTGCGCAATCCACTCAATATCGCAAAAAATACGCGATGCATCAACATGAATAATACATTTATCAAATGAATTATAATTAGTTCAATCATTTTTGTTGATATTTATCCGACATTGATTTTTTAATGAGATAATCTCTTGGATGTTATAATTACTTTTTTCTCAATTTTCGTTTGATTAATTCTTTCCCTTATGATTCACATATGTGCACTATTAGTCACCAACTATCTTTGCTGTGTATGAAATTGGAACTAATTTTTATGATGTAGAGAATCCCCAAAAATTGACATATTGAAATCTCTGTTTGTTGATGATGTTATATCATGCAATTATGATATAAGATAGAGCTACATACACAGAGTTGTTGTATGTGGATTATAAGTAAAAAATACTCACGGATGTAGATTAATTTGAGTCAAATTTATTGGCATCGTCAACACACATTGAGATAATGCTTGAAGATCTCTACTCTTGTTGTGAATAGTTGGGTCTATGTTCAATATATATCTTGACTCGAATCTATGTTTAAATCTAAAATTCTGATATTTTCTATTAATGTTTTTGTTTTTCGTTTGTTTTGGCAAATCTGGTACAGATGGAGTTCTTCACTGCGACAGGAATTACTCCATTAGTGGTGCTGGAACACTGGAGCAGCCTTTTTTGGCGATGCCGCTTCCAGGTTTCACATATAAATATTCTGGAGAACAAATAAATCATTATTCAGTATTCGAAACAAGATCATTGCTAAACTTTTCGGAAGCAGTAGGCGAAATTAACTACAATTTACACGTTGATCGCCAACCAATAAATATCACAAATGATGATATCGCGATATACAACAGTTTACGGGATAAAGGCGCTTTCATTGACTTCTATGTTGATGGAAAAAAGACATCTGTTGCTTTATTCCCGGCTAAAACACATTCTACACAAATGTACTATCATTTCACAGTAAATATATTCGAAAACCCATACAGATGCCAGAACTTCATGTTTCAAGTTGTTCCAACCAAAATAGACACAATTGAATCATTGGCCAATCGAAATATCAGCTTTTTCTTCAATTTCTTGCCTCTTATACCAGCCATCAAGTCACGATCTCTGTCAAGCGAAATGAAATACTTCTTTATCAGCTTAGCAGCTTTTATTATTTTAATTTTAACAATAATTTATCAAATATTTAGACTCAAGCATAATATTTCAATTCCACAGAAAGAAATATGGAGATTGCCCAAGAATACAAGTCGTACAATCATTTCTGTTGCAATTGGAATTTATATCATTGCCTGGTTCTTCTTCAGCTTTGTAGGACGCACATCAACACGTGCAATAGCTGACTTCTTCAACCAGACATTCATTGTCTCTTTTGTCATTCCAGTTTTCATATCAGGAATTTTATCTCAATTTATTGGCGTGGAAGTCAACATATATAGATTCTTCGCATTTATTATGACCGGAATTTATGTTCCATTCCACTTAATTACCTTAATTGCTGGTGGAAACAGAGGTTTATCACTTTTCCAGACAGTTGTGTGGATTTTTGTTGTTTCTCTGACTTCTTTAGTTGTTATTGCAGGAACATGGAACTCTGGACTAATAGTCAGGCTTAAGTATACAGCGGACATGGAGCGCGGCGAAATTAAAGAGAAGCAGGCTCCAACGCCTTCATGGAAGTATGCCTTGGACGCTGGCTATATTTTTGCTGTTTCTTACGCATCTTTTCCCTGCTTGAAGTACCTCATAGATGCAGCAATACACACACAGGA
Organism: Trichomonas gallinae; assembly: GCA_008369845.1. NCBI lineage: Eukaryota > Parabasalia > Trichomonadida > Trichomonadidae > Trichomonas > Trichomonas gallinae. The sequence goes on along the minus strand of MRSU01004908.1, from coordinate 24,318 downwards.
GTTGAGCCCTATTTACATTGTATCAGGAATTCTATCCGTTGCAAGTGTTTCTGGTTTATTCGGAATTTTCACTTCAAGCTTATATATAAGGAGACATAATTTGCCATGGATGGGCGTAATATTTGGAAGAGGCATTGTTGCTTCTGTTGTAGTGTCTGCTATTTGTCTGTTGTATATTTGCCCTCAAGTTTCTGGCTTTTCTTCCTATCTCTACTTTGGATATGCTTCTTATTTGGCAGGTGTTGCTATTTTTGGCATTGGAAGCACAGCATCTTTTCTATCGACGTTTATTGTTCTTTCATGGTCATTCAGCCAGCAAAAGATTGTTTGATTTTTATTTAGATAAATAAAGATTTTTATAGAGATATTCAATTTAGAAAATCGACTTCAATTACAAACTTGATTCATCTTAAACTTCAATCGACTTCAACTACAGATTTGTTTATTGTTCCAAGAGATTTATCACTGATGAGATAATCTTTTGGATGTTTTATATAATTCTTCCTCGATTTTGGTTAAATTATAGCTTTACCATATGATTCACATTGGTGCATTATAGTTTTACCAACTAATTTGCTGCGTAGGAATTTTCATGACACGTAAATAGTTTATATTACAAAACATTTTATTTTGACATGTAAATAACTTACATTTCAAAATATTTTATTTTTGACATGTAAATGTTTTGTAAAATTACAATAAAAAGTGACAATTTTTTTTAAAAAACGTAGTTTATGAAAACTTTTAAGCCTTCTCCCTTTGGACAAAAATATGCGATTGAAGACAATCCATTTTTGATGGATGATATATCAGGGCAGGATAATTCTATTGTTTATGCGATTCAAACGCCAACAAATTGCATGATTTACGCAGATTCTGGAATTCCTAGTATTCATATCCCAGATAAAAGAATACCAAAGGTATTACAACTTGTAGGGAAGGGTCTGAACATGATTCCAATTGTCCCTGTTGGCGTTAAAGCATTGTTTATATCCAAGAACTCAATTAAAAGCTTAGTTCCTATTGAAAAGCACGAGACATTGGAAATAATAGATGTTTCATATAATATCATGGAAGTTGCTCAACTTGATCCACCACCAAATCTTAAAGCTTTAATTTTAGCATCAAATGCTATAACAGAACTCGCATCCACATGCATACTTTCTAACTTACAGATTTTAAATCTCAGCCAAAACAAAATTGCAGAATTTAATACTGAAATTTGCCCAAATCTTGTTACTCTTAATCTCTCGTTTAACCAACTGAGAGAATTCACCATATCATCCAAAACTCTAGTAGAAATTTCTATGCAAAACAATGAATTAGTAGAATTTTACGTTATTGAAGCTCCTTCATTAATAAGATTGGATGTTTCCAATAATCACCTCGAATCTATACAATTTGTCGATAATATACCAAACTTACAACACTTTTCGGCCAGCGGAAACAATCTGGAAAAATATTGGGAATCTTATGTTGTTTCTAATATAAAGTCCATTGTTTCTATCAATAAACGCAATATCACAGAAGGAGAAAGAGCAATCCACAACGATAGGTTCGCGCGCACTGTTAAAGCGCAACAATTTAATCCATATCCGCTAATTTCAGAAATTCGCACGCAATTCAGACAGGTTAAGTCTACCACTGTTCAACAAGAAGAAACACCACAAGATATCGTTGCAATTTGGCTCGCGCGCTCGAGAGAAAAGAATCAGAGATATCGCACCGTAGAATATCAGAGTAGGACAATAAAATCGTACATAAACATCGATAAAAACAAAGTCCTTACTATTTACGGCCCGCTGACTACGAATGAGTACTCAATCAGGCCTTTCAGAGCGCTTACAATGATTTATACTCCGCTTCAGCACGGGTCAACAAATCTAGTAAATGTTATTGAGCTTAGCAAGCAGCAGCCCGTAATGATGACTCTGAATCATAATTTGCTGAATACATTCAAAGATCTGCTGTTTCTCAGATTCTTCGATACAGTTTCAATTCTTAGCATTGATGGAAATTTAGCAGCAAAAATGAAACTGTTCAGACCATTCATTGCCTATATAATGCCATCAATAAATGTAATCAACGGAATTGAAGTTTCTCAGTTAGAAAGAGAGTCAGGATACAACCATTTTGCAAATGTTCTCGCTGTTTCACATGGTTTAGTACAAGAAGAGTGATTTATTTTGTTTATTTTTTTGTTTGTTTCACTAAAATATATATTTTTTTGACATGATAGGATATCAAAAGGAATAAAATTTATATTGATTTTATTGTTTGCAGAATGTGCAACAATATGCTATATCATAATGAGTCATATTTCATTTCAAACAACTTATATAGGAGAGAGTTACATTTTTCAATCTCATATAAATTTCAGTTGACTGGGGATTAGGATTGATGAGGTAGCTGTTGACATCTATTTAATATAGTGCGATAATATTTATGACAGTCTCATGATGTTGATTAATTGAGGCATAAATCAAAAATATATTGTTGTTATTGCCTTTGAGGTATGAAAAATTTTGAAAATTTCATGGTGTTCATAAATTGAAGCAAAAATCAAAGCTGCCTTGTTGCTATTGTCTTTGAAGTGAGAAGAATTTTGAAAATCCATTGATGATCATAAATTGAAGCATAAACCAAAGCTTTATTGACTTCAAGTTATTGAATTTCTAGTCTATGATATGTAGCTTGTTTTAAAGATGTGATGTATTGTTAATATAACATGTGTATTATTTATTACAAACAAAATATAATATATATATATCTAAATTATTCCACTGAAGGAATTATTTTCTCTTTGAGTTCAGTTTCTTCATGTTCTCTTCTTTCTGCTGGTTTAAATTTCACTTGAGTGACATAAATAGGCTTTTTAGCCTTGAGTTTTCTGTTTTCGAGTTTTAATTTCAAAACTTCGTTTTTCAGTTTAATTGACTCAGAAGTAACAGAAAGAGAGGATTTGCTCGCAACATATTGTCTCAAGCAGTCTATTTCCTTCATCAGCCTCTTATTCTGCTGCTCTAAGTTAGATAATCTTTCGTGAGTTTGCGCAAGTCTTCTTTCTGCGCTTCTTCTGTCACTTTCGGCGTTGTCAGCTGAATTGAGGAGTTCTGTGAGTTCATCTACTTTCCTTCTTAATAGGATTCTGCGTTTTCTTTCACTTTCTATTAAATATGTAAGATTTTCTCTCTCTTGTGCGAATTGTTCAATTAATGCTGCAGTATCAGAGTCAACTGATTCATCTTCAGAGTCGCTATAAGAATATGAGTCATCGCTCGCATAATCACTAGAATAATGTTCAATATTCTTGGAAATTAGAGTTTTGAGGTCGTTGTTTATCTCATTTTGATCTATTATATCCAACAAGTTGAACTCAGCTGAATTTTCTATCTTCTTATTAATAATATCTTCAGAATTTTCAGCTGGTTTTGAAATTTGAACTTCTGACTGAGCTTTTGGTTTAGAATTGCTTTTCTGTTGTATTGACTTAGTTTTGGGCTCTTTATTTTGAGAAATTATTGTTTTCAGTGAAGATATTTCTTTATCTTTTGAATCTAAGATTTTTTTCAGTTCTGTTATAGTCATGAATGCTTCATCTAGCTTTTCTTCACAAAGTATTCGTCTTCTGAGCTCAACATTTAAAGATGGCGTGTTTGAGACTAAATCTTCAACTTTTCTGCGACTTTTCATTAAACTTCTTCTTAATCCATTATTTTCGTTTTGCAAATTCTTGTTTTCTATCTTTAGCTCCTCAATAAACGTTTCTAGCTTAGTAATAAGCTCAGATGATTTTTGTTTCTCAAGTTGTGCCTCCAAAATCGAAATTCTCGCAAGAAGATCTTCCGTTTTGTGCTCTTCTTCTGATATAGGTGATTTACTGCCAGATGGCTTCAATTTTTTCTTTTCATGATTCTCTATTTCAGGATTTGAATTTTTCTTTTTCACTTTTGTCCTATTCTTTCTTTTTGGTGGTGATTTCGTCAGCCTGTCTATAAATGAATCGCTGTCTGATGAACTGGATCCATCTGGAGGCGGTTTTGGTGAAAAATCTTTTATAATTTCATATGATGAGCTTGAATCAATTATTAGACTTGGTAATGATTCCTTTTTGCTAATTGTAACTTGAAGTGATGCAGATGAATCAGAATTTGAATTATTTGACGAAATATTATTTGAAATCAAATTTTGGTTGGAATTATCAGATTCTTTTGCATTTTCTTGATCTTTTTGTATTTCAGGTGACTCAAAAATGTCATTCTTGTTGCTGATTTCTTTATTATTTGATAAGAATTTTTCATTATCTTGAGTTTGAATTAAATTCGGTTTTGGAATTTCTTGGTTATCAGTATTATCGCTTGTTTCTGCTTTCCTTAAAGGCTTATTTTCACCATCTGAAGATGAAGATTCATTTTTAACTCCTCTGAATCTGCGGACTTTAGGATGCATCACATCCGAGTTAAATGGTGGTGGACATGGCGGAGTAATTTTTAATTCGATGCTTTTGTTGGATTCGTTATCCGAATTCTGCGAACTTTGACTCTTTTGCTGCTTATTTACTAATTCTTTTACTTTAATCGATTCTTTTCGTTGCTGTTGAGACTTTCTGGGAAATAATGAAGGAGTTATTGGAGGTATTGGTGCTAAAGGTGGCATTTCATGCGTAAAGAAGTTACTGAGTGATCTAGATCGAGTACCTGGACTTAGTGGCGTATTTGTCACTGATTTATTATTTTGTTCTTCATTTTCTGGCTTAGCTAGAGAAGGAAGCTGATCCTTATCCAGTTTTCCATTACTGCAGGAATTATTTTCGCCAGTAGGATTCACCCCTTCCTGTAGCATCTATAATAAAAAAACGAAAAAAGTTTGATTATAAAATGTTTGAAAACTTTATCTGAAGCAGTTTTATTTTTAATTTTATTATCATTGGACTCCACACATGATACACTAGCATATTAAACGAAAACAATCGACTTCAAAATTTTCGGTAAATTTTCTCAAACTTTTGAGCAAAACATGTTTAACTATAAATATCAATTTGAAAACTTTTTTATTTCAATTTTGAAATTGCAAAGTCAAATTTTTAATTTACAATGTCAAAACACAATTTATTTGTCAAAAAATATTTTTCTTCGTTTTCTAATGACAAATATCAAATCTTGGTAAACTGCCCCATATAATTGAAGATTGCAATCATGATTTAAGATATATGGTTGTTCTTTGGGTCGATTTCGAGACTTTTCCCAAAGTACAATGCAATCATGTGTTCAAGTGTCTATAAAACTCATGCTGATATATCTATGCCATAAATAACCATATTTATTAATTAATTAGAAAAAAAAAAACATGTAAAAAATGTAAACTATTCAAAGACGCCCCTTTTCAAACCATCGAAGACAGCATTTTCACAAACCCATTAAGCTACCATTATCACTGTCTGGGTCAACTTTCTATGGATTTGATCGGGCCTTGAGAATATATTCAGACGGTTTAATCAAAGAAAATAGATATGAACAAAACAAATCAATTTTTTATTTAATGATGATGAAATCCGATTTTATTGGCTATTTATCTGCATGTTTAACAGCTTATTTTACGTTCTATAACTATAATAATAGCAAATACATCTAGAAAATATAAAATTCCGCAGTGAAAAAGACAACATGTTTATCTGTTTCCCTCAGTTTTCTCTATAAAAAAAAAAGATGCATAAAATAACACCATCAAAATTGACAGGGTTATTTAACTAGTTTGCAAGATACACCTAATATCACAATGATAGGAACAAAAATAATTAATTTCAGGCCATATAATTTTCCTAATTTGAAAATTATGAGATGATTATTTTGATAAGCCAAACCCAACGCTGTATCACCATGATTGTCTATTGCGTTGACATCTATTCCAGGAACTGTGAGAAGGAGTCTGACAACTTCAGGATAACCATAAAATGAAGCCCAAATCAAAGCTGTTTTATTTTCTTTGTCTTTTGTGTTGACTACTATTCCAGGAGATGTGAGAAGGAGTCTTACAACTTCAGGATAACCTCTTCTTGAAGCCCAAATCAAAGCTATATTGTTATTACCATTTTTTGTGTTTATATCTATTCCAGGAACTGTGAGAAGGAGTTTGACAACTTCATGATGACCATAAAATGAAGCATCAATCAAAGCCTTACTGTTATAATCGTTTTTTGCGTTGACATCTATTCCGGGAACTGTGAGAAGGAGTCTGACAATTTCATGATAACCAAATTTTGAAGCTACGACTAGAGTTTTATTAACATCAATTTGCTGAGTTTTGAGACAAAATAGCACAAAATCATAATTAGGGACGATTTTATAAATTTTCGAGATTTTATAGTTGTTTCTATCGAATTCCATAATGAAGTCAGCAATTGTTCAGAATGATTGAAGTATCATAGACTAAATATCGAAATATTTCATCAATCTCTTGATGTTTTGTTTAAATCTGTTTCTTTGTTGAATTCAAATTTGAAAAAATAATATTTGATTTTGATGTGAATATTGTATTATTTACTGCTTCATCACTTGAAATATAAAATATTTTTGCATGAATATTTATTTTTTAACGCAAAAAAGTGAAAATGAAAAATAAAATTGTCACTTTTCGGGAAGTTTATAATTTTCAAAAAAATTTATGGAGAGAAAAACTCCAAATAAAACACCAACGAGAAAATCAATTACACCTATTAGAAAGACAACGAAACTACAGCAGGAGGAAGTAGACGAGTCTACATTTGCTTCTCTTCCGACTCTAACGTCCACGAGAATTCTCAGACTCCAAAATACTCAGTATCAGAACTTCAACGGTCTTAAATCCTATCCAAATCTTCGAATTCTCGACATGAGAGGCAACTCTGTCCAGTTTTCTAAGAGAGCTACTTTAATTGCATTTCGCAGTTTCTACATCTCAAACCTAAACGGCGAAGCAGTAACAACAGAGGATTTAGAAGACAGTTTCCGCTATTCTGGCCTCGTTACATACGCTTTACGCCACGGAATGGACCCAGAAATATCTGATGATGCCACTGAAGCGTTAGAGAAAGCTTTACAATACTGCTACCCAGATGCCAATTACAACGCATTCCATGTTGACGAAGATAATGATCAGATTGTCTCCGTAAATCTTGAAGGAGATGTTTATTCATGGTGCATCCTCGATGAATCGTTTAACTGGAAGAATTTGGACCACAACCAGCAGTCTATTACAACATTCCGCAATTCGCCATTAAAATGCGTAGTTAAGGGAATTACAAATACAACGATTATTATCCCAGAATTCGACGAATCTTTCCACATTTTCGCAGAACTCTGTGGAGATGCTGTTGAAGGCGGCATCGTTTCTGTTAAAGCTTCATTGAGCTCAGAAATTACTTGGCGCAATTTCGAAGATGATGAAATCATCTCTAAAGGCTGCCTCGTTTTACCGCTTACATCCAAGGATGTCGGAAATATCATTGCTTGTGATATTTCTCCAGCTCCTGGACTCCCAACAACAAGATTAGTCACAAATCCTGTTAGACCAGGCGAATTCCGCTTCAAGTCTCTCCGCATGCAGGGCCAGATGATCGAAGGCGATGAGATCTCCTTCGAGGTCTCAACTCGCGGATCCAAAGCTACATTCAAAGGCGTCAGGATTCTCAGATCCGCTCACCATGGCGAGTGGAAGAATGTATGCACACTCGATGCAGACAATCTCGTTTACAAGCTTACTGTTTATGATATTGGATGTGTTATTCGCGCAGTTTGCTTAACAGAAGGTGGTGGCCCACCACTTATGCTCACATCAAGCGAAAGAGTACAACCATCTGCTCCAAAGTTCACAGATCAGTTAATCACAGGATCAGGAACAGTCGGATCTCCACTTTTCGCAGTTGCAACATACACAGGTGGTATCCAGGGCAACTGCCGCTACGAGTGGAACATCGGCAGACAGGGAGAAAGAGGAAGACCAGTTGTTGTTCCTACTCCAGAAGATGTCGGCAAGCCAGTTAAGTGCAAGATGACGCCAATCAGGTCAGATGGCAGCATAGGCAAGGCAGTCGTTGCAGAATTCACAACAGTCAAAGCGCAAGGAAAGAGTCCAGCACTCGCTGAGAAATTCCTCGTCTACAGGAAGACAACGAAGAAAGGAAAGATCATGATGACTTTCTCAGACGAAGAGAGCGAGAGGCCAATGAACATCCACGAAGGCGAGACAGTCGTTGTCCCAGAAGAAGTCGACTGGGCGATCGTTGCAGCTGACAAGATCCACGAACAAGGACATGGAAAGTCATTCACTGCCAACGCTGATTTCATCAAGTGCTTAGTTGTTTTGTTCACAGAGGACTACTTTGCTCTTCTCGGACAGATAGAAGCAGCCGATCCGACAGCAACAGACATCCAGTTGCACTTCGAGCCAGCTTCTTCGATTGTCTCTGTCACATACAACTACTCCGGCCGCCTCGAGGGAAGAACAGTCGTCCAGTGGAACAAAGTCGAGAGATCGGGCAAGGAAACACCAGTCGCCTTCGGAAAGACATACCACGTCAACATTAACGACAAGGGCTCATCATTCAGGGCCATCGTTACACCTGTTTCTCTCGATGGAAAGCGAGGACAGCCAACACCAAGTGAGCCAATCGCAATCAAGCCAACAGATATATTGGCTGACCAAGAAGAGCCATTCACACTCCAATTCCCAACAGAGATCCACGAAGGAGATTCTCTTGTTGTTGCCGCTGACGGAGACAAGACACCGAAGGGATCAATTGTTGTCAGAGCCTCGAATCAGCTCACAAAGAAGTTGAGGATTCTCTGGGAGTCTGACGGAAAGTTATTGGCGGAAGGCATCGTTTTCAAGCCAACTGTCGCTGATATTGGCCACCCAATCATTGTAAGAGTCATCGACAGAGTAACAACAAAGGATGTTTTCGTAACACAAATCCCAGCAGTCTTGGCTCTTTCACCAACAGTCGAAAGCCTCTGGCTCAACATCGAAGACGGCCGCACAAAGAACAACCGTGCCACAAAGTACATTGGCCTTCAGTGGAACGGATATACTGGAGGCGTCGAGGGCAAGCACACAATTGTCTGGCGCGGCATGCGTCCTGACTCTAACGACTATGTCGAGATCGCCAGGACAAACAGGTCATGGATAGAAATCGACCACATTCAGTTCGCGAACTGGAGGATAACAGCTACATTAATTCCAACAGACAGCAACGGCAACCAAGGAAAGCCAATGGAAACAAAGGAAGTCGTTGTCCCGCAGCCACCAGAAGTTGCTGTCATTGACATCAAGGCTGCCGCAATCAAGCCAGACGAGAAGTACGAGAACTTCACATGCGTCATCGAAACAGATAATGCTCCAGGCCACATCGAGTATCTCTGGGGCTACTTCGTCGACGAGGAAGAGCAGTACACAGAAATCGATGCCCCGACAAGAGCAATCACAGAAGATGATTTCGACTACCCGCCATTCTGCAGGTTGCAACCTATCGGACCAAACGGCGAGAAAGGAAAGAAGGCTCTCGTTTTCTTGTCGATGGAAACACGCGAATTGTTTGCTCCAAAGGTCACAAACGTCCAATTCAAAGTTACAAACAGCAACGCAAAGACTTTCTTCGTTGGCGATGAAATCTCATGCGACATCACACACAGCGGCCCACCAGCCGAAGAATCTCACATCGTCTGGCAGCGCCAAGTCAACAACGAGTGGATCGACATTGCTGATTCTCCATCATATCTTACAAACGGAAACGATCAAGTTATTCGCGCTGCTGTCACAGTTACAGTTAACGCTCCTGTTCTTGAGAACCCAATCACATCTGAAGTATTTTACACTCAGCCAATCGTCATACAGCCGAACCCAACAACCGTGAAACTCGCCACAGCTTTGAGGAGAACTCGCGCGTCATTCGATGCTCAGCTTTCTGTCGGTGATGCTGTTACTGTCTTGATCGACAGCTTAACATTCACAATCAAGTCAAAGGATAAGAACATATTCTCCGACAAAGTTGCTTTCGTCAACGCAAAGGTCAGCGACGAGACGGAAGGACTTGTCGAAGTCAAGGCAAGACATGGATACAACACAGAACTTCTCTTCGATACAATGAAGATGAAGGGCGGAACTAAGCTCAGCGCACACCTTGCAAGAGAGTTGTTTGTTGAGACACTGAACAGATTCAAGAAGTAAACATATTTTATTTTCTTTGATGTAATTAAGCATCATAAATTCATTCATAAATCAAACTAATCCGTGCTGGGACATAAATAATTTAAATTTTTCTTCAAAATTATTGCGAATTGTGAATAATATAATAATAAACAGATGTGTATTAGTATTAAAATATTGGAGATATCAATATATTTCTACATAATATTATACTTTATAAAACAAACAAAAATAAATGAATGATTAAATTATTGAAGTTTTGATGTAACTGCAAGTATGAACAAAAGTATCGTATATGAAACTTAATGTGAAAATAATTAATTAATATCATTTCGTTTTGATTGAATTGCATCATAGCAATCGTAAATGATACCGAGAGCCTTTGCAATTTTAAGCTGCGCTTCCTTAAGGATTGATTTCTTTTCATTAAAAATTCTTTTATATCTGTCTCTTTCTCGCTTCAATTCTTCAATTGTCGCAGACTGATCAGATTCAATATTAAGGGAAGCCCATTGAGTTTGAGCAGAGTGCGTCATTTGAAGATAACTCGTTATTGTTTCACTATCACGTTTTTGACTACGAATAGCGTTGTTATTTTCATATTCAGCTATTTTATTTTCTAATTCTTGATTTTCATATTTCAATGTTTCAATTTTTTGGTATTTTTGGAGAGTTTCATTGTATTCCTTCTTTGCAAGTGTATATTTCTCATTTTCTTGATTTTTCAGTTGTAGTTTAATCTTTAACTCTTGATTTTCTTGAATAATTTTCTTTAATTCAAAATTTCTTTCTGCATTCAGTGCAATTAGTCTATTGTAATACTCTTGTCTTTCTAAAAGAGCCGAAATGTTAAATTTAGAACTGCTATCAAGCGCTCGAAAAGGCTCAATTAATTTTTGATTTTGTAATGCTGCGCTCATTTTGTTTTTTCTCATCTCAATGATGCTTCTCTCTCCTAGTTTTTGTGCAATTTGAAGAGAATTTGAGAACGTTGTAACGGATTTATTTAAAGAATCTTGAATATCTGCTTTAAGTCTTTCATTTTCCGTATTAATACGATCTTCATATGATTTTGATGTAATTGCTTTATAATTAGCTCTTATTGCGCTTATATCTGAAGTTAAAAAAGATGAACATTTTGTTTGATGCTTCAAATTATGTGAATATTCATCATTCTGTAATTCATATTGATTTTTTATGAATGCTTTGTTAGAATTAGTGATTTTGAGTTTAGTTATCAAATCTTCTAATTCTTCATTCGAGTAATTGTTATATTCTTTAATAAAATCCTGCGGAACAACATCAGCAAGGTTCGATAGAACAAGTTGAGGCTGATTTTTCGAGCTTTTCGCTCTTGAAGTTGATGAAGATTTCATTCTCGCAAAATTTCAAAATAGAATGATTTACATTGTCAAAAAATACTTTACAATGACAGAAATATATTTTACAATGTCAAATACAAGTTTACAAAAATAAATTTACAATGACAGAAAAATTACACTGTCAAATAATATTTTACATTGACAAATTAATGATTTTTTTTTCAACCTTACCAATATGATTTCAAATCATTTTATCGAGAAACAACATTCAACATTCGTAGAAAATCATATACTATGGACTATTACAGATACTAAAATGCATATGTATCAAATAATGAAGTAATCAATAGCTAAATTTAGAATAATTGAGCGAATAAAAGTTCTTCATAAGGTTTTACAAATTATTAACAGGAAATGTTTGCCACGTAAATTGTCAAAAACCTGTTAAAGGTAAAAAATACTTCGAGATTAGTTATTTAGGACTATTGAGATGTAATAAGCAGATATAAACTAAAATTGGACGCTTTTGAAAATGAAATTATAATAATAAACGTGACACATCTATAATTTTTTTTGGTTCAATGAGTTTCTTGAGCTCAGATGAAATTCACCAGCTCCTGAACTCCCTTGGCGCGGAGTACGACCAATTGAATGAGAACCGAATTAAATTAGAAAACGATTGCACGAAGTTGCGCGAATATATTGACAGTCAAATCCAACAAATTCAAATTTTAAATCAAGATTTCGAGAAATTAAGAGTTGAATTTATTCAGCGTAAAGATGAGTTCGGACCAAGAGCAGTTCCAGAGACTCCACAGGCTCCACAGCCAATAGAACAACCAGCACCACCTCAGGAGGAGCAAGAAAATCAAGAATACACTATCCAGCCACTCCCAGGTGCAGAAAATTGCCAGCTTAACATTGTCCTTTACTGCGAAATTGTTGATGTTTCAGTTATTTGCTCCACAACATTTTCTCCAGACGGAACTTGTCTCGCTATCGGTTCTAACAGCTTTATCCGCGTTTATAGCATCGATAAAGATAACTTTATTTTACAACCTAAAGTTGAAGGCCTTCCGAACAAGGAAACAAACTATATCAGAACAATAGCTTGGACACCAGACTCCAAGAGAATGCTCTGCGGAAGTGAGGATGCCAAAATCCGCATTTACGAGGTAGATACAAATGCAGAACCGCCATCAGAAGGAAGCCCAATCCCACAACCAGCTCCACAGCCAATTAAAACAATAGACATATTTAAGGATGACGTCTTCTTCATCCAATGCTCGAGCGATGGTAGATACTTCGCAACAGCAACTGGCGAAGGTTCTCTTACATTATTCGACTTAAATACATACGCAAAAATCCACCAATTCCCACGCGAAGCAACATCCCCGCAGATTAAAGCTACATCACTCACAATATTTAATGACAACAAATTAATTGCTGTTAGCTATATTCCACAGAATGACGTTTGGATCTTTGATGTTGAAGCCCGTAAAATTGTTTGCAAGCAGCAGTGCCATTCAGATGCTATTTACGCCATCAAATTCGTACCAAATTCAAATCGCTTGATCACATCATCGCTTGATTCAAAGATCAAGATATGGGACATGGAGTGGGTTGATGGAAACATCAAACTTAACCTCTGGAAGACTTTAGACAAACATACCGATATTATCGTTTCTTTGGATGTCGACGAAACTGGAAAATACTTACTCTCTGGATCTAAGGACCTCACTACGAAGCTATCGGACCTCCAATCCGGCGAAATGATTTATACAATTAAAGCACATTCGAATTCTATTATGGCTGTTAATTTCAATCCAGAGCGTAGTCTGTTCTGCACAGGATCTGGTGATAAGACAGTTAAGATTTGGTCATTTTCACCCGTAGAACAATAATATTAATAATTTTGTCATATATTTTTCATATTTTTATTCACATATGTAAAAAGCAATTTTTTGTTATATCATTATTCAAATAAGAAATAAAACAAAATTTCTAAAATAAAAAATTTGAAATTCCATGCATGAATGAAAAAATTAAACTGAGTAGTTTATCAATTGATTCAAAAATGATGACCTTTCACTTTTTATTACCAAAAATTTTTATATAAAAATTAAATATAGTGTTTGGATGAAATACTTCACAATACAATATGTATGCATTATACATATTGCTATTCTTTTATAGAGTTTATGATTTATTTTGAAAAATGATTGAAAAAATCAAATACTTGAAATTCTATCTATGAAGGATCAAATCAAATTAGACATGGTATAAACTGATGTAAAATAATGACCATTAACTTTTAATTGCATAAAAATATTATTCAAAAATAAAACCAAAGTATTTGAAAGAAATACTACATATGACAATATGGATACACTGTATGCATTACTATTTTTATATAAAAAGCATTTGATTTTGAAGTATATTCTGTTTTCGATTATTTAGTCGAGAATTCGGGTTTAAATTGCAACATACATCGAAATAAAGTAATTAATAGCTGATAAACAAAAGGAAGTTGATTAATGAAAAATAAAAGGAGATCATAGGCAACTTCACTTGTTATTTTATGTCACTTTTATAGTGGTAAATTGGATAAATACTGTAGTCTCCGTTTAAAATATAAATATTTAAATGTTTAATGTCTATTTGTGCGATTTCCATGGCAAAATAAAATAAGGTTCTTTTGGGAATAGCCAATTATAATTTTTGCCTAATTTTAGTGAATTAATCTGTTATACCATGTTTGGAGTATCTTCGATCACTGTTTATTTTTTGTGAAAAACTACTTAACAAAAAATAAAAATTGTATGAGTTGCATCAATTTTTTGTATGTCACTTTTAGATAAATTCAATAGTCATTTTTACAAATGATTTGTTATGCAACAAAGAAAGGCACAGCAAAATCAGTAGCAGAGCATTTCAGCGAAGTTCTTCATATGCCGGTATTATCACTTTGTGACGCAAAACCCGCCGATCTTCAAAAATTTGATAAATTGGTACTTGTTATTTCGAATTACGGTAAAGGAGAAGGTCCGAAAACATGTAACGACTTCTTTGATGAATTTAAAACTATAGCAGATCCAAGCTATTACAAAGATATACAATTCGCAGTTTTTGGGTGCGGATCTACTAAGAGAGCACCATACTACCTAGTATTCTCTAAGTATGTAGAACAGAAAATGATCGAATTAGGCGCGAGAAAAATTCATGATCTTGGAGAAAGGGATGATAAGAACCCTGATAAGAGTTCTGTCGAAACATGGCCATTAGAATTACATTTTGATTAATTAAATTTGTTTTTTTAGTAGATAAAAATCAAAATATAATTTGAAATTGTTTTTGTATCCATTTTACTGTTATTATTCTGGATTTACAACTCTTTTGTACCCACAATATTCAAGGATTGCTTTGATTTATTGCAAATATATTATTAATATTATCAAATCTTTCTTATTATGTATCAAAAACTCATCTTTTGCTCTTTTAAGAATATGATATCGAATGGAAACTTAACATAACAGAAAAATTTATTTTTCAATTTGTTTTTTGATAAATTATAGATATATATTATAGTGATACAATAGTTTTACATCATAAATAACTATATTAGCTGGAAATGTATTGATATTATCGTTAAAATAAACGAAATTCACAAATGATCTACATTATTTAAAGCATTTCATGACGAAATGATCTAATAAAATGATTATTATATCAAAAAATATTATATAATTTTATTAGTGAGACCAATAATCGATTTAATCAACAAGTTATCAACAATAAAATGAAAATTGACATTTGTCGGTTTACAATTTCATTTTGTCAGTTTTTGGAAAAATCTGACAAAAGGGATGAATCAGAATCTCAGCGAAGGTCCTTCAGATTCTGACCTTTACCTCCAGCAAACAAAAGACTGGGGCCTTGACCTGATTCGAGATTTCCTTGAAGATATTCCTTCTGCTGTGAATATTGCCTTAAAAATCGGGGCAACTTTTCAGATGCTCAACGATTGCGAATTAAACACTTTAGAACAGACACTTGAATCGATAATTAGCCAATATTCAAACGAAAATCCAACACAAGACGCTTATAATCAAACCAAACTCCAATTTCTCTTCCTTCTTCTTAAATTTAAGCATGCACTTCATCCACTATCTCAACAAAGCCAATCGTTAATGAAAAGATGGGATAACGTCAATAGAACTCCGCAGAGACTTCAATCAACTTTCTTAAAGCGTTCTCCAATACATTCTGAAGTTAAAAAGATAACACCAGAATCATCACCAAAACGTATCGTTTACGGATCTCCTTCCAATGCTAAAAAACCATTATGCAGAATTTGCGAATGCGCGATATCACCGGATGACTTTGTTACACACACAACAAACTGTCTTGAGTGTCATGCCATGAAACTAGAATGGACTGAGTTAAATGAAGAAATCGAAAAACAAATCCCAACTCTTCATCATCACGAACAAGAGATGCTACAGCAAGTAATAAAGAACTGCCAATTCACAAGCTCATTGTCGTTATTCTTATCATCGAATTTCATTAAACAAGTAAAGTCAAATAATTTTTCTGTTCCAGCTCCACTTTTCGAGATGATAAAACGCCGCCACCATTTAATGAAGCACGGAATTCAAAAGGCAAATGTTGCCTCATCATCTATAGCCACAAACGATTCACCGGATATCACAGAAGGCTACGCAATGCCTCCACTTCCTCCTCCGAGACTTCGTGACTTCAAAATTGTCACTCCAATCAGTCGAGGCGCTTATGGAAGCGTTTTCCTCGTTCAGAGGATCCAGACTGGTGATGTATTCGCTCTCAAGAGCATCCCAGCTGACGACTTGAGCATGAAGAACGACGTCTTGGACACTGAAAGAGAAGTTATGTGTCGAGCACTTCACCCGTCAACGATTTCACTCTACTGGTCTTTTAGAGCTTCGAGCACTGTTTTCTTCGTGATGAGTTTCGCGCGTGGCGGTGACTTATTTGCGTTGCTAGAGAGTGTCGGCTGTCTTGATGAAGATGTTGCTGCTTTTTACGTCGCTGAATTAGTTTTAGCGATAGAATACCTACATTCTCTTGGCGTAGTTCATTGCGACTTGAAACCTGACAACATTTTGATCAACGATGTAGGTCATCTTCAGCTCACTGATTTCGGTCTCTCCAAGTTCGGTGTCGAGCAGAGAGAAGTAGGCAGATCCTTGATGTTCAGATTCGCGCCTTCTTCGAATACAAAAATTGACACAAAAGATCATAAAAGTAGAGTCGTTGGCACGCCGCATTATATATCACCGGAGAGTCTTTTGAGGAGCGACTACTCTCCTAAGGTTGATTGGTGGGCTCTTGGTGTCATCGCTTACGAGTTAGTCGTCGGAGAGCCGCCATTCAATGGTGAGTCAGAAGCAGAAGTTTTCTCGAGTATAGTCGCAGGAAAATACGAATGGCCAGATGATGTTGAAGTCAGCGAAAATTACAAGAAGTTTGTGCACGATTTGCTGAACATGAATCCGGAGAAAAGACCAGAAGCTGATGTTCTCAAGACATACAAGATTTTTGAGAACATCAACTTCGATGAATTGTATCAGACTCAGGCTCCATTCATTCCAAATCTCAATGATAATTTTGATACAACTTATTTCGAAAGATCCCGCAATTCAGGAACATTCAATCTCGACGACATCGATGAGCTGAAGGCTGCCGCTGATTCTCGAGAAAAGCCTGATGAATGGTGCTGCACAAACATTGCAGCACTTGCTGAAAAGAACAAAGAAGTTGCGAAGAATCTTAATTTATGATTTTGTTTTGTATTTATTGTTTAAATATCTATTTGTAGTATAAGTTTCATGATGTGGCATATTTATCATCATATTTACAATCAAAATTCAATATTGATTTTTCAGATTTATCAATGATTGTTACAATATTGCTGATATTTGAGGAGTATCTATAAAGTTTAGGTCGATTTTACGAATTATTTATAAGAAATTCACCAGGTTAATATTCAGCAACTTCTCACACAGATGAATAGAGATGAACTAATTTAGTAAGTAAACATGACAGTGTACTATATATCCTAATAGTCTAAAAGAAACAACACTAATCAAAGCCGTATAATAGTTTCAATTTTAACAATGATTTTATTGCAATATATATATAGTCGGGTGAAAAACCTGTCAAGAGAGGCAAAAGAGTCAATATTAGAAGCTAGAACTTTGTATACAATATGTACACTTGGGGTTGTATTATATAATTGAAAATGAAAGCAATATACCTATATTTAATTTTGAGATTAAATCTAATTTTTCTCAGACATTTAAACATGTTTTTATCTAGTTTTCATAGGAATACTAACCAGATCTCGAAATTCGAATCTAATTTCGAAGGTGTGCGAAATCACATCATATTCATATAGGAGACCCCTATGGACATAAGGAAACATACCATGCTATTTTTATTTCGAAAAAATAACTCTTTTGCCTCTGTTGACAGGTTTTTCCCGGGACTTCCATATATATATATATCATTTTCTTGTAGATTATTAGATATTAAATTTTGCATTGTTGCATCTCCATCTTTTTATAGCTTTCGTACTTTGAGGATATTTTTATTAACATGTAATTAATTCTATGAGAGCAATGATTTAATTTGGTCAAATCGTTTGAAATTCATATGTACATCATTTTTAAATTTAAAAAATGAGACATATAATCAATTTATCTACGAGTATGCTGCAATATTTCATAGCCGATTTTTAGTTAACGTTGAAATTGAGATGAAAATTTTGATATTTTTATTTTCAAAGAGTTCAAAATCGGTTTTTTTTTTCTTTTTGAATTTTCTGTGTGTTCTCAAACTTTTAAAAGAAACACGTTAGAATATTTTCATTCAGTGTAGTTTGGCATGATGTACACTCTAGAACTCGATAATCTAAAAGCAACATGGATGCATTATTTACCTAGAGAATATAGAATGGAAAGAGATGTATTTCCAGATACACCAGATGAAATTTTCAAAGAGATTGGATGTGAAGAATACATTCCTTCGTCTTTTAGTAACTTCTTAATTGAAAGCAATGCCACAAAGATACTTGTTGATACAGGTCTTCCTCAACCAAATACTCTTCTTCTAGAAAAACTTAAATCTTTAAATGTAATGCCAGAAGATATCAACTATATATACATATCTCATTGCCATGATGACCATATTGGCGGATTACTCAATGGTGATGAAGTCGTTTTCCCAAATGCAACTGTATATATTGGTGAGAAAGAATACAACAATCGTTTCAAGCATAGAGAAGCCGACCGACTTCGTATAGATAAAACAATAGAGCTATATGGGCCTCGCATTAAATTCTTCAAACATGGAGATGTCCTACCATGCAACGTTATAGCGCACGATTGCTCAGGTCACACACCAGGACACACAGTGTTTGAAGTAGGAAAAGTCCTATTGTGCGCCGACATGATACACGGTCTCGCTTTGCAAAGAAAATATCCTGAATATTGCAATAGTTATGATATGGATAAAAAGGCTGCAATTGCAAAGAGGAAATACTTCATAAAATATGCAAAAGAGAACGGTATGTACATTGGCTGCTGCCACTTCCCATATCCTGGATTTTATCAGCCATAAATTGTTAAATTGTTAAATTTATATATTTTTCCAAAAAAAAATCAGCTGACTTATTTTGATATAACTATTCTATAAAACCTCGAGAAACACTTGCATTTATATGATTAACGATGAGATGATAACAGGTCACATAGGCTGATTTATCATGATTCTCTCATTCATCAATAACATTTCTTTTTTATTTTACATTTTATTGATACTTCTACAACAATTTTAAAAAAGCACGACAGTCAAGGGTTCATCTCCTACTATCATACATACAATATTTGCAGAGATCCTTCGAAGTAGATTAAAAAACAAAGAATTAAATCGAATAATTTATAATATAAAAAACAAACATAATTATTAGTATTCTATTGCATTATGCATTCTTCGTATGTCTGCGATTTGAGAAACTCGTAATAGTCAGGATTCAAGCTGTACTGACTGTCATCGCCTTCGATCTTGATGT
Source organism: Trichomonas gallinae (assembly GCA_008369845.1). Classification (NCBI taxonomy): domain Eukaryota; phylum Parabasalia; order Trichomonadida; family Trichomonadidae; genus Trichomonas; species Trichomonas gallinae. The sequence continues at coordinate 4,707 of MRSU01004908.1, read as the reverse complement.
TGTGAGTATTTTCTAGGTTTTCTATAGCGGAAACAAGTTTATTTCCTGCTCTCAACGGAGAAACAGTTTTCCTTGAGAATTTTAAAGGTAAAAGAACTACACCACATGTATCTACTGTCACAATGAAATTTCTCACGGATTTGAAAACGTCAAACCTATTAATTCCGAGAATTTCGTCGAAATCATTTCCTAAAACGTGTTTGAAGAAGAGCAGCATTTTTTCGAAGAAAGAATCATTCATTCCCCTCTTTTTCCTGTATAATCCAATACTGCGCATTGCCAGCTTAAAGGTTACAGAAACTAAATATTCATTTTTTCCTGGCAAAGCGAAGAAAGCGCTAGAAAATGCACGAATCAGTCTATCTAGCTTTCCAGTTGTCATAGCTTTCATCGCTGTTGTCATAGACCTTAGCCAGAGAAGATATCTGTTATAATCTTTTAATGCTGAAGAACAAGTATCGAAATTAGGCGAAGGACGGACAAGAGCTGATGCTATCTTGGATGCTTCGACAGACATCATTGGATACATCGCCATTAATGATGCGCACTGTCCAACAGTAAGATTATAATTACTCGCTTTAAAATAAAGGGAAGGGAACTCAATAGAGCGAACAAGGAAGGCCTTTATATCATCAGAAACCTCGGAGTAGTTCTTTGTAGCGATTTCTTTGTAATAATTATCACCTGGAATTTTGTCGTCGTGAAATTTTGATGTTGACATGTTTACAGTGAGTTCACAGTCTGGAGAGAACTCACTGAACATGTATGAAACAAATAAAACACGGCATTCACCAAAAGCGTCTTCAAGAGAATTAAATCTCGTTCGATAATTGTCTGTGACGCGTAAATAGAACGGATGACGGCATATTATCAAGAAAAATATGCCATCGAGTGTGACAATTGCCCATTGAAGCTCAAATTGGCCGATTGTTAAATCATTTGTCATTGCTTGAGCTTTTTCTCGCTTTTTGAAAACAGACGATATCAAAGGGAAATCTTCGTGTATTGCATTGTTCAGCATAAGTGGCTGAGCAACAGTTATCAACACAGCACGCGGAATTGAATCAGGAGTACAATCGACAAGGAAATTCTGTGGTAAATCAAAGTTTCTTGATGATGAAAGTGAGTAGATAATGCCATCTTCCTTACCTGAAGGCACATTTATTGTAACGGCTTCAGAAAAACTAAATCTTCCTAATTTGACAATGTTTTGCATGATTAGTGGATTTCTATCTGTAACATTCATGAGGAACTGTGAGATATCTGATGTTTTATCGATGTCTTTCAAGTAAAAATACGAGATTTTTTCTAAATATGGTGAAAAATCGATATCTTTTTCTTCTGATGAGAAATTTTTATCTATATCATCGAAAACAAACATGTTGAATGAATCAATAGCCGTAGAATCGTAATATTGAGCAATGTGATATAATGAAAACGCTGTAAAACCGATTGGAATCTTGAAAATAGGGAAACTCTCCGTTTTCGAGTAATCTTTATAGTTATATGTCTTTGTGAAAAACTCTGCAGGAAATAAATATTGAGTTTTATCCATTTAAATAAGGGATTTACAAAAATAAACAGGGGGATATAATATAGGGGAATAAAAAGTGCAATAACCCTGGATTATTAAAAAGGGATTTACACGTTTACTGACCCTAATTAAATAAAAAAAATAATGAGTGAACAACAAGTTAAGCAGCAGAAGCCAAAAGCTGTACCAGAAAAATCAATGGATGCAGCACAAAAAATTAACCATCAGCCACAACCACCTACAGATCCATATGACCAGATGACCATGTGTTTAACTATGAGTATCACGATACTGATGCGTTTCGATCCTATAGCTTTATGGGGAGTATGGTTTGTCATGGTTTCCCTCGCTATAAATCGCGGATCTCACGGAACTATCTTTAGCCAAAGTTTAATCGTCTCAGTTATCGTTTTGATATTCATTGGTATTCAATATTGGAATATAACACGCGGAGCCGTACCACCACCAGCAAAGTGGAATCTCTTCTAAACTTCCATCACAGTAGATATAATTAATATTAGGATTTAAAATGATGTAAATTTCCCAATCTCAACAAATGTTTATATATAATATATTTACTCGTTTTATTTTAACATAGAACGAATTTTAATTTTCATAATTTTAATATTTGTAACGAAACTTATACGTTTTGGTAGATTTTATTGCATTTAAGGTCTGCTTGTTGTATTTAGAAGCAATTTTTAAAAAATTAATTTGAGGGTCTGACACTAAAAAATCCCCTGTTTTATATAAAAAATGAAAACGATTTCTTTATTTCGACAAGTAAATATAGAAGAAATAACAGAATTAACTCCAAGGAAGGGAGCAGTCCATGTGACCGTTCAGATCAATAAACCACCGCAAATTGATGAAGTTGACAACAAAATCGAAAAATTAATCGATTTATTGACAGTTTTAGAGCAGAATTTAGATTCTGTTGAGCAAGATTACTTCCAGGATATTCCAACGGAAGATGTCGCCATATCAGAAGGCGATGAAGTTGATGATACTTGGAAAACGTTGCATAACGAGTACGATAATGAAATATTTGGCAAAGATGAAGAATATGAAACTCTTCTTAAGCGATTTAATATCAAGAAAGAATAATATAACGAATAAATTGTTTGTGTTTTTATCAAAATACTCTTGTTATATGCATTGCTTTTCAGATAACTACTATACCCTCTCGTATATTGATGATGTTTTGGAAAAAATATTGAATTTTTTTTTCTTATTTTCAAATGATGCTCAAGCTTATATATGAAAGAGGTGCCTATACTTAATATAGATATTTTTGATAATTAAATTTAATGAATATGAATATTTCGATCTGAAAACATTTTTCAGCAAAAAAAAATTAGAAAATCTGATTGGAAAACATTACTATAGAAATGTGCTGCATTTATTTCGCAATTTTTAATTTATTAAAGGGGGTGATATTTATAATTAGGGGTGAATTTTATTATGGATAAAGAAAATTCCATTGCGCATCTTAACAACGATCAAGAGGATCTGATTCATGATGAAAGGAAAGAAGCCGGTTCAAAGGCATCCGGTTGGTTTGCTCTTTTCAAAATATTACCAGTTTTTACTTCAATATTAGGTGTTTCGAAGTCATTCTTTCATATTATTACTCTTACCATAGTAGCTATCGATTTTGTACTAAGTAAAGTCGTTTTCGGAAAAGTTTTAATAGGAATCACGTATAAAATCGGAGGATCACAAGACTCATGCTACAGTTTTGATATCGATGCTGAAGAAGATATGCCGCAACCTACACTTTCAAACATATTTTGGGTCGGAAGCACACTTCCACTTTTTGTTTGGTTCATTATTTTGATCTTCACATCCATATTCCAAACAATAATTTATCCAATAGTATACTGCATCATTATCGGCATTCAAATACTTAATCTTTCCATCTTTTTGAAAGGCAATGCACTTGCAGCTCGTCAATCTGCTGAACAAGTCCGTACGGTTTTACTTGGAAACATTGAGGCATTCGAAGAGTTACCAGAGCAAGCAACAATCCAAAGTGTTACTAAGAATGAAAAAGAAGAAGAAATTAAATCTCAAAATCAAGTGAAATCCATTGATAACCAGATAGAGTCTAAAAACTCTGGTATATATGAAGAGAAAGAAGTCGAAAAACCATCAAAGTAAAAAATAATTTTTGTGTGTTGAGAAAATATATAAAAAACAATTAATTTATCTTTTCGTGTTCCATTTCCGGGAATGGATTACCTAAATGATACATAATATTAGTATAAACAAAATTCCTTGTCAATATTGTTGGCAAAAACAGTATTGAAGAAATAAAAACGCCTATAATAACAGTTGTGCTAACTATAATTGAAATTAAACCTAATAATACGATGATTGTGAATAAAGCAATCGAATCTACAATATTTGGAAACAAAATTGTATGATAAATGAAGTACCCAATTCTCCATAAGAGTGTTAAACATGGATGTAGCAGATTAAATATTTCTTCTAACGTTCGAATTCTATTTGGTGAATCTTTTGGCAAATCAGGTAGTTTAATCATCATTGATTTGAAAATTGTGAAACATCCAATCTCTTTTGCTAACTGTACAGCTGGGATTAATGAAATAAAGTAAAGAAAAGTTGGAAATGGAGATATTTCAATGAGATATGTGATATAGATAAACGCAAAACATAAGAAAATGATAAATACATACAATGGAATGTTGTGTAGCAGTAAAGCGCCTTCAAATTGAAAAATGATTTCTTCATATGGTCTAAATAGCTGACAATAATATGCAGTTTTCTCCTCTGCTGTTGTTCCAGCAAGTGGTATCAGATAATTCTCTATAATCGTATTCTGTCTATTTATTCTTTGCATTTTGTCAAACTCCTTTATATTTTTATCATCCCCTTAATTAATTTTTTGAACAACTAAAAAGCTTAAAATCTCGCTCCTTAAAAAGCCTAGTTTTCATATAGGAACTGTGAGAAGCAGTTTGACAACTTCATGATGACATTTAAATGAAGCCCTAACCAAAGCTGTATAATAGTTGCAATATTAACAATGATTTTATTGATATATATATTTTAATGTAAATAATTTTCATGATTCATTAATCATTTATTTTCAATTTAGTCTGTTACGAGAAGAGTAATTGTTTTGTTTTGTGATGTAAGTCCATCAT